>KZ062293.1:141841-154836 GCA_002091835.1 Anopheles maculatus
AAACAGCCTGTATAAGTACATTCATATCGCACCTATAAGCAACGATAATAGTGTAATATTACTGTGGCACTGATCTGGGATCGATTATCCGCTAAACTTCGAGAGCCGATTCAGCACCGCAGCTCATCTATCAACCATTCAGTGTCTCCGGCGACATTCATAAAAAAACAACAACAATGACGCGCACTTGCTCTTCCTGCTCTGGCGTACTCGATGATAGCGTCGCGTGCATTAAATGCTGTTATTGCGAAGACAATACCCATTGGAGTTGTACCGCTGTTCCGGAATCACTATTGGGTGCCGTTAATGATCGCAACGATCTGCACTGGAGTTGCCCAAAATGCACTTCTGTGCTAAACAACCCACGAACCAAAATTGTTACGGAGACGCGACTTCACATCGGTTTCCAAGGGGCTATTACTACTGCTATAGAAACCATTAAGACAGAATTACTGCAACCAATCCTAGCCGAATTTCGATCCGGACGCATTTCTACAACGCAAATTGCATCTTCACCCAATAGTTACAATGAGATGCAAGAACATAGCATCCTACCTTCACGTAAACGACGCCGTCTTTTTGCAGACGTCATCCGTGATACAAACAGTGACGTCACCACGGCACCAAGCATCGAAATCCTCACCGCCGACAATAACAAACCAACCACATTCCCCGCTCCTGTCATCGGAACGAATACCAAAAAACTGCACCAGCCAAAACTGCACCAGCTATTCAACGTGTTTGGATTCATATATCCGGTATCGACCCTAGTTACCGCTTCAATTTCATCGATTTTGGGAGCAGATGACATACTGGTTTTCGGCTTGCTGAAAAGGGGTATTGACGCATCCATGGTTAGGTCACTATCATTTAAAGTGAGAATTCCGACTACACTTCATGAGAAAGCTCTCTCTCCCGCTACATGGCCAGTTGGCCTTCAAGTCAGGGATTTTATCATCGATCGCACGCGGTCAAATTATGGACCAAAGCACACGACCACTATAAAAAATCACACAAACAACATACGCACTCCTCAAGACCACTCCTCCGACTCCCCAGCAAAAACAAAGCACAACATCACAATTGGAAACATGTGCGAGAAGCAGCCAATCAACACTTGATAGATTCTTTCGCAAATAACCCGAACCACGAAAACACAATATCACCAAACACCCGCACGTCTCATTTATTAAATCCAATCCACACTCATCGCAATTTTCAACAACTCACGGAATGCGCTAGTGCAAATTCTTCTAGCATACGACAACGTAATACACACCGCATCAAGAGACAGAAACAAAATAATACACAGCCACTCACGATCTATTACCAAAACGTCCGAGGTCTTAAAACAAAATCGTCGCAGTTATTGCTGTCAAGCACCCTACACCACTACGACCTTATTGCCTGAACTGAAACATGGTTAGACGGCTCAATACCATCAAGCTTATTGTTCGACACCTATTCCGTGTACCGCACTGATCGCAACGCATCGAACAGCACACACACGCGCGGCGGTGGCGTACTTATAGCTATCTCTAACAAATTCGCATCCCGAGCGATCCCGACGATCAATAACACGCTTGAAGATGTGTGGGTAAAGATAAATCTCACGTGTGGAAAGCTTTATATTGGGAATATCTACATTCCACCGAGTAATAGCAGCGATCCGACCACTATAAGCAATTTATCATCAACGTTAGAGTTCATTAATGACCAGCTAAGGCCTAATGATAAATTAATATTACTAGGCGATTTCAACCAAAGCCTGATACGGTGGAACTCACACTACCCTATTGACGTACCAGCATGTAACCAAATGTTTGTGGATATGTTGCAACTGTTCTTACTACGTCAGATGAATTATGTGCAAAATTCATCCGCAAGAATCCTGGATCTCATTCTGGCAAATGATAACACATCACGGCTTATTAAAATAAGTACGCTTTTACCAGAGGAACATTTATTGCCACCCGATAGCTACCACCCACCACTGCTAGTCACTTGCGACTGTCGGAGTGAACTGAGCAACGATAATGTGCCAAGTCGAACACGGACTCAGAAACGAAATTTTTATCGCGCTGACTATAATGCCATCAACACTGCCATTGCTCGTTCAAATTGGGAAAATATTTTCATAAGCCAGTCAGTAGAAGAAGCCGTTTCCCTATTTAACAGCCGGCTGACTGAAATTATAAATGAATATGTTCCTTTCTGTCGACCGAAATGCTGACCACCCTGGTCAAACAGGGAGTTAAAAGCACTAAAAAGAAGAAAAAACGCTGCTCTTAGACGGCTTTGACAGTTTTCATCGTTGAACAATAAGTTATCTGCTGCCCAATCGCTGCGGGCCTACAGCTCGTATAACAAGCTTTTATACAAAGCTTACATTGCAAGAACGCAGCGAAATTTCTACACAAACCCAAAAGCCCAAAGCCCCAAGGCGGAAGCATTCCAACCGTGCTTCTTGCATAGAATATAACGGCGCATCAGCGAACACAGAGGAAGATATTAGTGAGGTGTTTGCAGCTAGATTTCATGACGTATATTCTGAAAGGATAACAAATGCAGCAACGATCGATCAAGCAATCTCTAACACGCGTCAAGATGCCATAAATGTGGTTTTAAATATCGATTCGGAAACCGTCAAAGCCGCCATACAAAAACTGAAAACATCTTACTGCCCTGGACCAGATGAAATACCATCAGTGATGATAAAGAAATGCATCGACACGATTTGCCCACCACGAGTGCAATTATTCAACCTCTCTCTTAAAACTGGTGTTGTACCACGTATTTGGAAAACATCCTGGATGGTCCCTTTATTCAAAAAAGGGGACAAAAGCTCGGCGATAAACTACCGCGGCATTACCTCGCTGTACGTTTGTGCGAAGGTTTTGGATCTGGTAATACACGACGTACTCCTAAGAGCTTCAACCAGCCTCATCAGCCATGAACAACATGGATTCATGCCAAAACGCTCCACTTCTACAAATTTAGTACGATTTGTTTCAGAATGTGTGAGTAGTATGCATCAGGATCTGCAGGTGGACTGCGTATATACCCATCTAAAAGCGGCCTTCGACAGCATATCGCACGATATACTCTTGAAGAAGCTCGAAAGACTAGGCCTTCCACAACAAATCCTGCTCTGGCTGCGGTCGTATTTATTTGACCGTTCGTATCGGGTTAGGTACGGACAATGTTTGTCACGTCGTTTCACTAGCAGCTCTGGGGTCCCACAGGGCAGCAACTTAGGACCGCTGCTCTTTCTGTTATATGTGAATGATGTTTGTGAAGTTCTTCCTGACAACCGTTTTGTTATATACGCTGACGACCTGAAATTATTTATGCCTGTGAAAACTATCGAAGACTGCAGAACGTTAAAGAGAGCTGTACTATGTTTCAACAATTGGTGTGAACTGAATTCCATGAAGCTTTGCGTTGATAAGTGTCATGTGGTGTCCTTTACGCGCTCTACCAGACAAGTAAAATACGATTATGTTATTAAGGGACAAGTCTTGAATAGAACCGACCAAATACGCGATTTAGGAATATTATTAGACTCTAAACTTACTTTTATGCCTCACATGGAAGATATAATCGGACGCGGGAACAGAGCACTAGGACTAATTTTCAAGATGACGAAAGACTTTAACGATCCCATGTGCATTAAAACTTTATACTGTAGTTTAGTCAGGCCCATTCTAGAGTACAGTTCGGTCGTTTGGTGCCCTTATGCAGAGACATGGATAAATAGAATTGAAAAGCTGCAGAAAAAATTTTCCCGTTACGCCGTTGCGAAATTAAACTGGAGAGACCGGTCGAATCTGCCTCCTTATGACCAGCGCCTCCTATTGTTAGGACTACAAACTCTTAAAAAACGGCGAAATAATGCGCAAGCGTCATTTATAGCAGGCTTATTGTTAGGGACAATTGATGCACCATCACTCCTTAACAAAATTAATTTTTCCGTACCTCACTTGACATCACGACATCACAGAATGCTACACGAAACAAGACATAACACGCGATACGGCGCAAACGAACCTATGAGCAGAATGACGCGTCGATTCAACGAATTTTCAAGCTACTTCGACTATACGATGAGTATTAGGAGTTTTAGGGACAGGATAGAAGAGCATTAAAAATAAGTATTTAAAATTAATTGGAACATGAAAATTTGTAAATTTGTAAACGATGAAATGCTCTCGTTAAGCCTGCGTGGCGGACGGGTAATAAATTTTATAATAATAATAATAATAATAAGTGATTTTAGCTTTGACGAAGGTTTCACTTTGTTGTAACGGTAAAACACACGTACAATATAATTACTTTCATACAATAACTTTACATTTATTTTTCACGATCTTGCTCCGGCGACCGCTGGCGATAGAAGAGAACGATTCAACCGCTGACACACACACACACCGTACGAGTGACAGTTGTCACTCGTCGGGTTGTGAAGCCTAGTACACAAGGCTGTGTACTAGGCACGGTTTACACACAACCGTACATCCACAACATCTCCCTCCTAACTCCGGCGGTATGGCTCCATCCACTGCGGCGATCTTCGAACCCTCGTAGAACGGCGTAGATGTTCCACCGGTGTTGCTGGACCGCTATCGGCGGTTGCAAATCCCGGAGACATTGTGGTACTTCCCTCTGCTGGTGCCAACGATGACGAATACAATGGTGATGACGGAAGTACTGACGAAAACGGTGACGACGGCGACGTAGATGACAACAAAAAACGGAACAGACATTAATGGAAAGGGGTAAACAGATAAGAATCACCAGAACAGAACACCAATATACATTACAAATCATGGGACGTAAATAGACGTGCACGAAACAAGGAAGAGGACATAGAGAACTCGAACAGGTCACCCGAATTGTTAAAGCTGCGAATGGCAGCAAGCAAAGGATCGTCAATCCCATAGCGCGTGCGACGGGAAGGCAGTGCCAACATAGGGCGGGGACGAAGGGAACGGGAAGGGACATAGAGAGGGATGAGAGAGAGGAGGGATGGAGCATCCGTATCACCAAGCAGTAACCCTGCAACAAACACTGCCTGGGCCACTTTGCGACGCGATTCAAGCGTGTGCAATTTTGTTGTTGTTGGACCGCTATCTGCGGTTGCAAATCCCGGAGACATTGTGGTACTTCCCTCTGCTGGTGCCAACGATGACGAATACAATGGTGATGACGGAAGTACTGACAAAAACGGTGACGACGGCGACATAGATGACGATGACGATAATGATAACGGCGTTGCTGTTTGATGATGTGGTATACTGGGCGATACTGATGATGATGCTGGCTTACACGCGTCTATACCCCAAGTATCTAACAGCACATCTAACATACGGGGTTTGTTCAAAACCGGCTGAATACTATCATATCGTCTACGAAGTTGGTTAACGTGCGATCTTTGTAGCTTATTATCTTCAGTAAGCACCTCGTACATTACTCTTCCTAACTTCCCTTGAACTATGCCGCGCACCCATTTCCACTTGTTTCTAAAATACCTTTTTACATAGACCTGATCATTTGTTTTGTACACTTTTGATGGTATTGCGCAATTCGTTTCGTTTATAACTGGCTCAGCTGGATGCCGTAATAATTCCATACAAGTTCGCATACGTCGGCCTAACATAACCTCAGCTGGCGATTGATTGTTTTCTAAAAGCTTGTGTGGTGTACTTCGGTACGTTATCAGAAAAATATCTAAAGCTTCTTGTATCGTATTCTCTTTCCTTCCAATTTCCTTAAAGCCCTTTTAAATGTATCTACAAATCTTTCGGCCTGTCCGTTTGATTGGGGATGAAAGGGTGCAGTGCGCAGATGTTCTATACCATTAACTGTGCAGAATGTACTAAATTCTGCACTCGTGAACTGTGTCCCATTGTCACTCACTAAGGTATCCGGCATTCCAAATCGAACAAATATCCCTCGTAATATTTGCATAGTTGCACTAGATTGTTGGAGTTGCTACAATCTCCGGCCACTTAGAATAAGAATCAACAATTAACAGATAATGCATTCCTCCTATTGGTCCGGCAAAATCGACATGCACGCGCTGCCAGGGACGGCGACATAGATGACGATGACGATAATGATAACGGCGTTGCTGTTTGATGATGTGGTATACTGGGCGATACTGATGATGATGCTGGCTTACACGCGTCTATACCCCAAGTATCTAACAGCACATCTAACATACGGGGTTTGTTCAAAACCGGCTGAATACTATCATATCGTCTACGAAGTTGGTTAACGTGCGATCTTTGTAGCTTATTATCTTCAGTAAGCACCTCGTACATTACTCTTCCTAACTTCCCTTGAACTATGCCGCGCACCCATTTCCACTTGTTTCTAAAATACCTTTTTACATAGACCTGATCATTTGTTTTGTACACTTTTGATGGTATTGCGCAATTCGTTTCGTTTATAACTGGCTCAGCTGGATGCCGTAATAATTCCATACAAGTTCGCATACGTCGGCCTAACATAACCTCAGCTGGCGATTGATTGTTTTCTAAAAGCTTGTGTGGTGTACTTCGGTACGTTATCAGAAAAATATCTAAAGCTTCTTGTATCGTATTCTCTTTCCTTCCAATTTCCTTAAAGCCCTTTTAAATGTATCTACAAATCTTTCGGCCTGTCCGTTTGATTGGGGATGAAAGGGTGCAGTGCGCAGATGTTCTATACCATTAACTGTGCAGAATGTACTAAATTCTGCACTCGTGAACTGTGTCCCATTGTCACTCACTAAGGTATCCGGCATTCCAAATCGAACAAATATCCCTCGTAATATTTGCATAGTTGCACTAGATTGTTGGAGTTGCTACAATCTCCGGCCACTTAGAATAAGAATCAACAAGTAACAGATAATGCATTCCTCCTATCGGTCCGGCAAAATCGACATGCACGCGCTGCCAGGGACCTTTAGCTGCTGGCCATGGGATTGGTATGCTATGAGCCATTGACTTTGCCGCACTTGCACAGTTACTACAAGCTTTTACTTTTTCTTCTATGACGTGATCCAACCCGGGCCAATATACGTAACTTCTCGCAAGGGCCTTCATTCTCTCAATGCCCGGGTGGCCTTTATGAAGCTGAGCTAAACACTTTAATCTTTGATCTCTTGGAATCACTAATCGATCGCCAAATAGTATGCATCCGTTAAAGGTGGATAGAGATTCGCTCCTAACTTGAAAACTTCTAAGTTCAGTATCCACCAGTTTCCTAGACGGCCATCCCTTTTGAACGTAGTTCGCTACTTGTTTCAATTTAAGGTCGTTACTGGTTCCACGCACAATATCTTCAAACGTAAGTGGCATTACTTCCGTGATACATCTAACTAGACTTTGCACTTCTTTATCCGCATTAATACTTGCTACAACAAATTCCGGTTCTGGCCTTTCATGTCTAGCTATTAAACGTGATAGAACGTCTGCGTTTCCGAATTTATCTGTCGGCACATATTCGATCTTAAAATCGTACATCAACAATGTCAAGGCCCAACGCTGTAGCCTATTTGCCGTATACACTGGAATACCATTGCGTGAACCAAAAATCCGTAATAACGGAGCGTGATCAGTCTGTAGTGTAAATTTCCGCCCGAAAATCATACGATGGAACTTTGTGACAGCAAATATAATAGCTAGGCCCTCTCGATCTGGTTGGCTGTAACCTTCTTCTGCTTTTGTCAGCGCTCGCACTCCGTCGCACGTCAGCACTACTTTCACAGTTCCATCCGGCATTTTGTGGCTTATCGTAGCCCCTACTCCTACTTATGACGCATCCGCAGCCACTATTATATCTCTTAGCGGATCGTAGTATGTAAGCAAAAGATCTGAGCTTAACATTCGCTTAAACATTTCAAATGCTTCCTGACATTCTGTGCTCCAATGCCAACCCTTATCTCGTTTCAAAAGCTCATCTAAAGGGTATCGTAGATTGCGCATCTGTGGGACAAATTTCCCACAATAATTAACGGCACCAAGAAATGATCGCAATTCTGAAGGCTGTTTTGGTGATGCCATTTTCGTGATCGCTTCTATTTTGGTTGGATCAGGTCTTAAACCATTACGATCCAAAATATGCCCTAGGTACCTAATCTGGTGCTGCATGAAATTGCACTTCTCAGGGCGTATCCTAAACCCGTATTCCTTTAGCTCATCAAGCACAGCTCTAATATTCTTGTTATGAGCAACCGTATCTGCTCCACCTATGACAATGTCGTCTAAGTAGACAGCCACATCTTTAAGTCCTACTAACATTGTTTCCATTACCTGCTGAAAGGCGCCTGGCGCAACCTTAACTCCATTTGGGAGCCTATTGTAAGAATACAAGCCTCTGTGCGTATTTACGGTTAGCAGTTCTCGACATTCCTCATCTACTTCAATTTGCAGAAACGCATCTGTCAGATCTATCTGACTGAATATAGTAGAGTTAGCTAGGCTAGCGAATATATCTTGAGGGAGCGGCAAAGGGTACTCGTACGGTCGTAATGCATTATTCAGCCCAGTGGAGTAATCCCCACAAATCCTTAACGAACCGTTTGCCTTGCGCACTACTACGATAGGCGCTGCCCATGCTGAAAAATTCACGCGAGATATAATTCCTTCTTTTTCGAGCCTATTTAGTTCCTCATCCACCGCTGGGAGCATCGCATAGCTCACTGGACGTTTTGGTTTAAATACCGGAATCGCATCATCTTTCAGCTCTAGCCTAACCTTCATTTTGTTACAGTGTCCTAACCCGTGGGAAAACAATTCCTTATACTCTTCGAGTTGTGTTACATCCTGGGAATTCGTTGTGACGTCGGTCACCTGATTGCACACGCATGTTAGTGGTACATCCCACAAACCAAACAATTCCATTACGTCTTTACCTAATAACATGAGGTCTTCTTTTGTAACGCGCACTGTACCTTCTTCTGATCGCTGCCCAATCGTGAGCATACATTGGAACTCGCCCAATAATTCTAAACAATTGCCGGTCGCCGATTTCGCTTTAATCGATGCTTGTCGAAGCATTGGTCTACCGATACGCTGCCAGTTTCTCTCAGAGATTATGGTTATTTCGGCACCTGTATCTACCATCATTCTCACAGCATGTCCTGCTAAACTGACACTAACATAACCACGGTTCACGGAATTAATCGCATTCACTAAAACCGTACGCACACGCTTTAGTGACCTACCTCGATAAACACGTGATGCTGTATCGCAAAATCCTTCCTTATGTCCCGTCCTTCGGCAACGAACACACGTGTGTCTCTTGAACGAACAATGACGCGCAAAATGGTTTCCTCCACATAACCAACATTCTACGGGCGGTTTGCTACCTTGAGGCCTACTTCCTTGAGGTTGTGAATGATGCTTCTTGTGCCACGGAAATTTACTGTCATCACTGACCCTACTAATTTGACGCACTTCTCCCTCTATCATTGCCGTATCGCGACGCAAATTTATCATTTTCTGACAATCTTCCGTTAACTGGCCTAAAGTAACATCATTTCGCTCTTCTATTTTGCTTAACAGACGCATACGTATATCCGCATCTCTCTCATCTTTGAGACCGCACACAAAAATCAAGCACTTCAACGCTTCCTCGGACAAACCTCCTAATTCAGCCTCAACAGTTGCTTTGTTAACACGGCACGCAAACATTACATGATCTTCTGTTGCACTTTTCGTTAGCTGTAAGCACTTGAAACGTTGACTCACTTTAGACTCCTGTGAGCCAAACAGCAGCTTCAAACTCCTCAGCGTGGTTGCAAAATCGAAATCGTTCGCCTTCGCCGGCATAACGTAGCTGCAATACCGCTCGTGCTCGGCCATTCCGAGCTTCCGTAAAAGTAGCCGCACTCTCGCACCGTGCGTACCGAGCAGAAACCGGTAAGTTCCGAGCAAATAGTGGATTTGCTGGCAGGAAGAATCAAAGAGTTCAACTATGACCCGGACGCAAGGGTCACGTTTGCCGGTTGGTACGCGCGGTACGAGCCGCTTTTCGAGAAGGATGCGGAGAGGCTCGACGACGGTGCGAGAGTGCGGCTACTTTTACGGAAGCTCGGAATGGCCGAGCACGAGCGGTATTGCAGCTACGTTATGCCGGCGAAGGCGAACGATTTCGATTTTGCAACCACGCTGAGGAGTTTGAAGCTGCTGTTTGGCTCACAGGAGTCTAAAGTGAGTCAACGTTTCAAGTGCTTACAGCTAACGAAAAGTGCAACAGAAGATCATGTAATGTTTGCGTGCCGTGTTAACAAAGCAACTGTTGAGGCTGAATTAGGAGGTTTGTCCGAGGAAGCTGTTTTCTGAACAACTCCTGAAGCCAATCGCCATTCGGTTCCACTTGGCCATTGACCTCCTCGTGCTGAAGGTTTCGCGATGGCGGCTGGGCGTCCTCGTTCAAGCTCATGACGCTTCTCGGTGCTGAACGTTATTTTCTCGTTGCTCGTTGCTGGATTCGATGTTTCTTGTTACTGCACTTCGCAGATTCGTTTAACTTCTCGTCGCCACTGTTGTAACGGTAAAACACACGTACAATATAATTACTTTCATACAATAACTTTACATTTATTTTTCACGATCTTGCTCCGGCGACCGCTGGCGATAGAAGAGAACGATTCAACCGCTGACACACACACACACCGTACGAGTGACAGTTCTCACTCGTCGGGTTGTGAAGCCTAGTACACAAGGCTGTGTACTAGGCACGGTTTACACACAACCGTACATCCACAACACACTTGCCCATCTTTCATGCTTGCAAATTCCTCAGCGAATGATTCCGTTTGAGCTAAACGTACCAGTACGTTATTTGCTTGTTTGAGTTCAGAGAGTTGCAAAAACCCTTTTTGACGATTGAATCGATTCATTTTTTGGCTATTGCAACGGAATCGAAGGATGTATGCCACTAATCTTACTAATGTCATATATGATGAACGAAATATGAAAATAGGATTGGTATCCTTTGCATTGATTGTCACCGTGACAATTTGTTCTTCTAATCGCTCCTCAGAAAAGCTTGCGTTTGGTATGGTTACTCGTGATACCCAGTCAATTGGATGCGTATTTCTCTTCTTCTTTCTTGGCCTAACGACCTCTTAAGGTCATGCCTGCCATTTCTGGCTTACTAGACTAATTGATACCGCATAGTCATGGTTATCATCATCTCAGAACGACTGGGCAGCATCAAACTCCTCTTCTGATGGACTTAATGAAGCATTGTCAGAGGCTCGTTCATCGTTTGATAATACAACCGTCATGTGTACGTCTCCACAAGAAGCACCATTCATAGATCAACTTACTGCAAAGTTCTCGAGCTACTCACGTCTACTACGAGTGGTTTCATACTGCTTACGAATGAATGGCAAACTGAGAAACACAACAGACTACAGACAGTTCAATACTGTCATTTCATCCCACGAACTCGAAGAAGCAGAACATCGAGTACTACACGCCATCCAACGAAATTCTTTTGCAAAGGAATTGTCACAACTCGAGAAAGATCATCATGTTTCTTCAAACTCTCGACTGAAATGGTTTCATCCATTCGTATCTTCAGAATATCTTATTCGTGTTGGAGGCAGACTATCGAACACTCAACAACCTTACGACAGCAAGCATCAAATCTTGTTACCATCATCACATCCTATCTCTCTGCTCATCGTCCGCGACTACCACGAGAGAAAACGAGTGGTACACAGCTGTATCACATGCGCACGAGCTCGCCCTAGACTTGTTGAACAATTGATGTCAGATCTACCATCTACACGTGCAACACCTAGTCGCCCTTTTTCTACAGCAGGTGTTGACTTCTGGGGACCTATAAACCTCGCTCCAATTCATCGTCGTGCCGCTCCGGGTAAAGCATTCGTTGCTGTGTTTGTGTGCTTCAGCACAAAAGCAGTTCATCTGGAATTGGTAGCCGATCTCAGTTCAGCAAAATTCCTTCAAGCATTTCGCCGATTTGTATCTCGACGAGGACTGTGCCAGCACATCTACAGCGATAATGGGCGAAATTTTGTAGGAGCGTCGAACGAATTGAGAGCATTGATGTCCAGCGATACTCTACAAACGGATCTGTTGCAGGAATGTGCTTCACAAGGAATTCAATGGCACTTTAATCCTCCAAAGGCATCGCACTTTGGTGGGTTATGGGAAGCGGCAATTCATTCGGCTCAGAAGCATTTCATTCGGGTGCTTGGGAAAACCACTCTCCATGCCGATGATATGCAAACCCTTTTGTGTCAAATCACAAGGAATTCAATGGCACTTTAATCCTCCAAAGGCATCGCACTTTGGTGGGTTATGGGAAGCGGCAATTCATTCGGCTCAGAAGCATTTCATTCGGGTGCTTGGGAAAACCACTCTCCATGCCGATGATATGCAAACCCTTTTGTGTCAAATCGAAGCGTGCCTGAATTCTCGACCGCTAATTGCCCTGAGCGATGATCCCAGCGATTACGAACCACTGACGCCAGGCCACTTCCTCACCGGTTCCTGCCTGAAATCTGTACCTGATGCAGATTATGACGACATCCCTGTTAACCGACTTAAACGATGGCACTTGGTACAACAGCTATATCAACAATTATGGAAAAGGTGGACCTCAGAATACTTGTCTACCCTACAACCGAGATCCAAGTGGTTCAAGCAGCCTACAACAATCAAAGAAGGTCAACTGGTGATTCTACGCGACGAAACTACTAAGCCAATGGAATGGCCTATGGCTCGCATAGTGAAGACTCATCCCGGTACTGATGGCGTTGTAAGGGTGGTGACACTACAAACAAAGAATGGTCAATACACTCGTCCAGTGGCGAAGATCAGCATTCTACCAGTTCCTGTATAGGGTCAGAACAGTAGTTCTGAAGGGGCCAGAATGTTCGTGCATGTCATCCACGTGATCCACGGTGGTTGGATCCCGAAATCAAAGTGTGACAAATGTCAAATGCATGACATGGACGAAGAAGA
>KZ062293.1:156298-166339 GCA_002091835.1 Anopheles maculatus
CGAGCATTCAATTCCGGACACCTTTGTTTGACAAGAATTGTTTCGAGGAAAGGTGATAAATTGATACGAAATCATGATAAGAGCAGTAGCAAATTCAATCAGAGCAGATCATACGATCAGTTTGATCATACGACATTTCTACAAAACTGCGCGCATAGTGAAATAACACTAGTATTTGCAAGTGTCCGGAATTGACTGACAGGTACTGTATATTAGTGATGTGCGCTCCGGAGTGCACCCACGGTTCCGGAGCCGGCTCCGACTAAACGGCTCCGGAACCGGCTCCGGAACCGGCTCCGGTTTTAGCCCGGAGCCGGCTCCGCACCCACGGCTCCGGAGCCGGCTCCGGACTAACGACGCCGGAGCAGTGGCGGATCAACCTAGGTGCGGAAGGAGCGGCTGCTCGGGGCCTCGCTGAAGAGGTAATTCCCGCTGGCGCGGGATGAAAAGACTACTCCTATTATTATGCCTAACGACGAATTGTCTTCAACATCATCACTCCTTTCTACAACGATTTCAAGACAGTCACAGCCGCGTAAATCAAAAGTGGCGAATTCAACGGGGGGAATGAAATTAAAGAAGTTACGTGAAGCTCGTTGCTTCCTTATAGACCATAACTATTCCACCATAAACACTACCATCCCATTCTCATCTAATTCTTCCATACCTTCAACAATAACTACCTCTACTCTATCAACAGTAAGTAATCCAAATACACCTGTAACCCTTCTAGCTAGTATTCCTCCTCCTCCTACATCGGTCCCTGTAACACTGTTAGCTAGTATTTCTCCTCCTCCTACATCGGTCCCGTCCCCAACATTTTCTACCCTTCCTGCCACAGTTAGTGATGAACAAATTTCACATACACTTTTAAACCCCATATGTGAAGTTTTTATTCCTGTTACACCTTCAACTATCCCTGATCTCCCAGCGTACTCAACCCTTCCTGTTCCTAGCATTTTAGATAATCCCAGTCCATCAGCACCTTCACCTACATCCTCTCCTATAAATAATCATGTTCCTGTTCCTCCAATTTTGACAAACCAACTTGAAATACGAGCATGCAACCAACATACAATACAAAACGCAATAGAACATCAATTACAAGATATCAAAAATGAAATTCGAAGCTTGCGACAGGGTCAGGAGTTTTTATTGACCACCTTCGAACAAGGAATGAACGTTGCCAGCTCTCATGCGCCTCTGTCTAATTTTAAAATAGAGCAAATGCACAAACGAGAAGATTTGGAGCGTTTCAATACTCAATTGGCCAATGCTGACTACATGGCCAAGGTAGTCAATTTTATAAAAACAGAGACAGGACAATACTTAAACTCATATTTAATTCACACAGCAATTGATTTATTATTTTCACCGGTACTTGTAGCAGGTTGTAGTTGCAGTGGAGTTGGAAATCCAAATCCAAAAATTCCATTTAAATCCTTTTCCTTTATCCTTGACCTTTTTTCTATTTTGGGGGCAACGAGTGGAACAAAGCTTCCGATGTATGAAGTAAAAGAATTTTTCCAATGCAAGTTCAACCATGCAAAACGAAGACTAGCAACGTATAGCAATCTGAGACAATCCGCTCCACGTTCGTTACGTCGAAAAAATCGAATAATGTTGCAGGATATGGCAAACAAACACCAAGAATTCTAATCTTAAAAAAATGTACAAATGTTTTTCTGTAAATAATGTAAATAATTTTGTTGAATTTATTTATTATATGTTACAATCTTCATTTAAAAAAAATAAGAATTTAATGAAAAATATAAAGCATCGTTGTTATAACAAATTTATAAAAACATCCAATATTGATTTTGTTTCTAGATTATATTAATATTTCATTCGTGTAATAACTCAGTCATATTTTTTGTTAACTTAAAACTAATTTACTAGCGTATGTACAAGAGGAGCAAACATCGTCTGTCCCTCGTTATCTAACGAGATGGCAGCCATTTTAGCTTTGATCTCACACGCATTGTATTGAAACGTGTTTGAAGATAGATTTAAAATGTTTCCTTTGCAAATATTTATCAACCCTGATGAGATAGGAGCATCGAAATATTCCTCAGGATCAATCAATTTTCTACCGATTAATTTTACAGCTCCATTCGATTTCTCTGCTGAACAAAATCTGATAACTTCTTTTTCTGACGAAAGAAACCAGCCGTCGCGATTATTAGGTTTAAGGATGAAGTCCCTCATTTTTACCTCAACGTTATCACTTGAACCCTTTAAAGTTATTTCATTGTTCGTATTTGCTTTAATAAGCGTTAACTGTTCGAGCTCTGAGTGCCTATTTATAGCTTGCTCTAAGCATGTATGTCCATTTCTAAGCATATGCTTCATGTGTTGCAGAGCATTTTCAAAGGGATAAGCAGACATTGAATTAAGATGTCCGAAAGTTTCAACTTCGTCAGTCAAATGTAATAGGTTATGTATGTTGCAACTAATGTATCCTTCTCCGTAGACTTCATCAAACTTCAAAACAAAATCGTTCAACATATCAGATGCATCGTCCCAAAAATCTTTATAAACGTTGGACGACAATACAGTGATGGATACAAAATATATCATAAAATGCTGATATACTTCAGCTGATACATTGCCCCTCAAAACTACAATGCTAGCATAAAACAAAAAGCTACTAAACTCGGACCCTTTCCAATGAGGCAAATCTTCTAAACCCCGTAGCTTGCGATGCACTTCACAAGGAAGATTTATACGTTTTAACATCCTAGAAATGTGCTTGGCGGTTTGAGCCGACCATTTAGACGCGCCCCATTTACCATACAACCAAGCCTGCAACAATTTACGAGTTACTCCTAGATCTATTAGATGTAGTTTATCTCCGATCATCACTTGTATCACTATATTAAAATATTTCAAATCCAACAGAGGTGAATGACCTATTTTGTGTGCGCTATAAACTCCCTGCCTAAACTCTGCGTCTGTACGGAGCGGATGATTCACGCCGGAATATGTCACGGCCCTTGATCTCGGATGTCTTCGTCCAGTGATCGTGCATTTCATACACCCTTCTCTAGCGTTAAAGCTTACAACAGCTGCAATGTAAAAGATACAAATTAAAACATACTTATCATTCATAATTTATCATTTTTATAAAACTATCCTCACCCTTTATAAAGGAACGTGCTGGTGCATCTGCTACAAAAGCCAACACTTATTTTTATCAGCGCTTGCTTTTCACCAAGTCGTACACCTTCGTCGAGTAGCAAATTTAGTTCTTCTACTAAAAGCCGCAAAAACTCTACCACTGAAACAGGTTTCGATTTTCCGCAGAATATAGCCACTACCATAGGTGGTATGTGGGACATACCCTCGATGGTCATTAAAATTGGCCAAAATGTTGTTGCGCTGCTGCTGTGAAGCGGTAATCCGTCAACAAAGAATTTTAGCGATAGTTCGGTAACATTTCCTAATTGATTCCCACTGGAAAAAAAGCATAAGATTCTTCATTTATAAATTTTCTTTTCTTTATCGGTCAGATAATGCTACAATTATCACTTACCTGAAACGAATACTGAGGCACTTTTTTACTCCTTGGTACCAAAAACGACCCCCTCCAATAGAAACAATATTTTTTGGTATTCTGCTGGTTTTAAGAAGGGTTCAAGCATCCTGCGGTACAACGTGTGATTTTTTTTCACGTATTATTCTTAAAATCATATTTACAGATGTATGTGCCGTATTTGTTTTCAATGCCCAATATCTTAAGCAGGCTTCTAGAGAGTTTTGACTATAGTCAAACTCAACGGTTTCTTCTGTGGTAATATTTTCGTCTTCATCTGATATCAGATCATCAAGTGGAATGTTTACGTCCTCTTCAATGGTGTCTGATGCCTCACCGACATTGATCGGTTCATCTTCCATTGTAAATGAGTTAGTTGCATCGTTTGCTGCATCTATGTAATATATAACAGACATTTAAAATTATATTAGCAAACTTATGGTACAGTTTCACAATTGTTTTTAATATTTCACTTACCATTTGACGCAGGTAAATCTAACTCAAAAGGGCACGGATTGGATTCCCTTCGACGCATAATGGCTGCTATTTTAGCTTTACGGCGGTAAAATGCTTTGGTGCGCCGCTTTTGGTGGTTATTCATTTTAAAGTTTATTGTTGTCACTATTTATAACACTGTAGCGGTTTGAGTTTTGTTATTCACAGTACATAAGCAAAACACGGAAAGAAAATAAATCACTTTTCACTAGCTTACAAACTGAACAGGTATCAAATCGCAACTAACCATACAACGGTTGCTTTTATTAGCAACACCAACACATTCACAGACTACGACGCACACTTCCCTCCGTTCTTTCCACTCTCACCATCCTTTGCCTCGTTCGCCCCTTTCATATCCACCAACCACTGCTGTTACCCTACGTCGCAAGCTGTTTCTCGTTGTTTCTCCTTCGTTTTGCCCACAAGGTAGCTGTCAATGGTTAGTTGGGTGGTGTCCAATCCGTTTCCAGGAAACTCGGTCCATGGCTGCACTCCTCCATCCCCGGCTGCATCCGATATCCCTCAGGTTAGACTCCACTTGATCCAGCCAACGAGCTCGCTGGGCTCCTCTACGCCTCGTGCCGAACGGGTCGCTGACGAGCACTTTCCTGGCAGGGCATGAGTCCGGCATCCTCATCACGTGGCCCAACCAGCGTATCCTTCCGGCTTTGACAACCGTCAGGATGTCTGCATCGTCAAACAACTCAGCTAGCTCGTGGTTCATTCTCCTTCTCCACACGCCCTATCGTATCAGTGTACGATATATGGCGCATTTCGTGCGTTGTTGGAGTCTTCTGGATCTCAGGAGTTTGTGGAGTCCGTAGTAGGCACGATTTCCCTGAACAATGTGCCTTCGGATTTCGCTGCTTACGTTGTTGTCCGAAGTTACGATCGTGCCAAGGTAGCAGAACTCCTCTACTACCTCGAGATCGTCACCGTCAACTAATACTCTGCTTCTGAGTCGTGCTCTATCACGGTCAGAGCCTCCGGCAAACAGGTACTTTGTCTTCGTCGCATTGATCCTCAATCCAATCCTATCGGCCTCGCGTTTCAGTCGGGTGTACGCTTCGCACACCGCCGCAGATGTTCGCCCGATGATGTCGATGTCATCCGCGAAGCCAAGGAATTGGAGAGACCGGGTGAAAATCGTGCCCCGGATATCGAAGCCCGCGCTTCGCATGACACCTTCCAGAGCGATGTTGAACAGCAAACAGGAGAGTCCGTCCCCTTGCCTCAGTCCCCTGTGAATATAACGTCCATACCATAATATTAAGGTAAAACTGGCATCACTGGTTTTGCTGTCACCTTCTGTGACGTTTCTGTCATCGACACGCGTGCAGTCTGTCGCGCCCAAACTGTGAATAAAGCCAGATCACTCTCCAAACAAGAACCAAATTTATCTTCATTTAAAATCATATTACAACAGGTTATGGGCCCAGTTATTGCCTAGCGGGGTGAAGAACAAAGTGCAAGTTTCCCTATAACAGTAAAAGACATTTTCATGATGGACCAGGACGGCATAAATTTCGATAAGTTGGATGGTCGGTTCAACATTTCGACATGGGAAAAGAAAATGGCGGCATTTTTACGAACAAAGGACTTGTACAAGTGTGTTCTCCCAGCACCACACACAGAAACCGATGAAGATAAATTGTCGCGAGCTGCAGGATGGATTGTGAAGATCACATCACCCATCATTTCGGAAAGGACGACACGCCGTTGCAGATATGGAATGTTCTTCGGAAAACCTTTGCGGAAACCGGTCAAGGTTTACATCTACAGGCAGTGATGACACTTTCGCACACATAGAGGGCCGATTGCGATTCGAACGATGAGTATGTGGGGCGGATGATGGAGGCCTGGAGACGCTGTACCGAAGTGGGTATCAAATTCGAAGACAACATCGTGGCGCTGTTTATGATCGGAAATTTGGGACCGCAGTACGAATCATTTCGCCAGAGCCTTATTGGAAGTGGCCAAACGATCACAGTGGATCGAGTGAAGGCAGGACTTTTGGAATTGACGCCTCTCCAAAGTCAGGTTGCAGACACAGCATACTACAGTGGACCGCGTCCGAGTAAAGAACCATCGAAGAAATACAAGTCCCAGATAAAATGTTTCAAGTGCGGAAAAATGGGACACTTTAAGAACAAGCGCGCTAGTGTTGGTAATAGTTCTGCTGGAAGCAGCGGTAGTAGTGGTGGTGGCGGCGGCAGTAGTGGTGGTGGCAGCGGCAGTAGTGGTGGTAGCGGCGGTACAAAAATGAACAGAATAGCAGAAGCAAAATATGCAAGCGCATTGTCTGCTAGTTTCGGGGAAATGTCGGGTGGATGGTACCTTGACAGCGGAGCATCGTGCCACATGACGTCGAGACGTGAAATACTGAGTGATTTCCGTGCTTCGGAGAAACAAACAATCAGTGTTCACATGGGACCTGGAATTGGCATGGAACCTGCAGTTAGCATGGAACTTTTAGTTGGCAAGGGACCTCGAGTTGGAAGGCGCCCTAGAGTTTGCATACATCCCAGAGTTAGCGTGCGTAGCCCTGTAACCGGGCCCTTAAACTAGTTGTTATAGAAAATGGCATATGCAAAGTGATCAAGAATAGTTGTGGATCAGTTTTGATTGAAACACCGTCTATCAGAGGAGTTTTCAAAATAGAAGCAAAGCACGTAAAATGTTTGCTTTCTAAGGACGACGGACTGATGGAATGGCACAGGAAGATGGGTTACATGAGCTACAATGGTTTGAATAACCTTTGAAAAGTGAATAGTGACGTTCAGTTCGAGGGCACACAAGAGGACATCCGTGGTTGCATCAGCTGTGCTGAAAGAAAGCAAACCAGAGCGCCGTTTCGCAAGAAGGATGTCACAATCAAAACAACAAGGATTTTGCATACCGACGTTTGCGGACCAATGAGCACATCATTAGGCGGATCCAAGTATTTCGTTGTTTTTATTGATGATTTTTCTAGAAAAGTATTTGTTTATTTCTTAAAGGAAAAATCAGCAGTGGTTGAGACGTTCCGCAGGTTTAAAGCGGAAGTAGAAACCCAAACCGGCTTACGCATAAAACGGCTTCGATCAGACAACGGCACTGAGTTCGTCAACAGAGAAATGGCGAAAGTTTGCGAGACATCCGGTATCATTCATGAGAAAACTCCACCATACACACCAGAACTGAACGGCGTATCTGAACGGGTGAATCGAACGTTAATTGAGCGGGCACGTTGCATGATATCGGACGGTAGTCTAGATCCGTCCCTTTGGGCTGTGGCCGTGCAACATGCTGCATTTATCATCAACAGATCAGTAAATCGTTCGTTGTGCAATCGATGTCCAGAAGAAATTTGGACAGGAGAGAAGCCAGACCTCGCTGCCTTGAAGATTTTTGGAAACCCGGCAATGGTGCTTTTGGCCAAGATAATGCGTAAAGAATGGGATCCGAAAGCAGTGGAAATGCGGTTCATGGGTTTTATGGATAAGGGTTATCGTTTCTATTGGCCGAAAACTAAACGCATATATACCAGTAGAGATGCAACTTTTCTGCCGCCAATACCGAAGAAGACTGGTTCTATGTTCATAAGTCATGACGACGATGATGTTCGAAGTGTGACCACTTCAGTTGGGGCATCTGATCGTAAATACAAAGAAACGAAGACAGAGCCCAAATCTGAAGCGGTGGCTAGACTAAAGTTGAGGCAAGCGCGATCAATGCGCGAACGCTTCATTTTTCCTGCAATGCAGGATCGAGGCGCGAAGTCAGGAGCGCGAAATTTGACAGTTCGCTCATAAAAAAAAATAGATCGCGCTTGCCTCAACTTTAGTCTAGCCACCGCTTGAAGAAGAAAACCGGCATGATTCCTCTCGAAATGATGCATATGAGGATGCTTAAAGCGGAAGCAGCGATGATGAAGAGAATAATACGATCGTCGAACAACCTATATTGAGGCGCTCACAGAGAATTGCTCGTCCAGTTAATCGTGAAGATTTTGTAACTTACTTCACCCGAGATTGCAGCCCAGATGACCCACAGGATCGCAATACCGCGTTGAAAACACATGATAGTGTATTTTGGGAAAGGGCGATGGAAGAAGGGTTTTCATTACCGGATATTACTACAGCGTTGAATTCACAATTTTACTAATTTATTCGGGTATCGACGCAGTTTAAAATTAGTTCCGGTCTATCAGCTGATCAAATTCGTACTGCCTGTTTTACTGACCCTAAGTGACCCTTGGTCCTCGGTCATAACCTAATTCCGACCGGCTATGTTTTACTCTTTCGTTCTCTATTTTTTATCTCTCTCTGGTATCTCATCTCAGCGCCATCTGGTACTTGGTTTGACAAATTGGCCCGGATTATCGCGATCATCTAGTGACAAACAGAAAAAACCGAACGATCATAAACAAACATTAACCGCATGGCAAACGTGTCAACACCCCACCCCGTCAATCCTATACGTGATTAAGGATTTACTAAATTAATAACACGTTTGCTTTGTTACTCAAACCTGCCTTAAAGTTGCGTGATCGTGTGTTAAAGTGTTTAGTGGTAACTTTGCTACTTTGTATCGCAATCAGCACTCAACATCAAGTACAGCGATTCTAACTACCGGTCTTTTCAGTGTTTTGCCGTACGCCGTCCGCACTACCACCTGTCTGATTCTACCGTCTTTACCGGGTATCGTCTGCTCAACCTTCGCCCTCAACCAACTCTTCCGCGGACCCTCAGCGATAAACACTAGATCACCAACATTCAACCCCCGCGTGTCTTCGTGCCACTTGGGCCTCGTGTTCAGGGCTGGCAAGTACTCCTTCAACCAACGGTCCCATATCGCGTCGGCTAACGCGATGGATCTTTTGTAGCTGCGGAGTTTGTTGGAACAAGTGTCTTGATGAAGCCTTACTATCATTTGACCTAGAAAGATCAGCCGAAGACCCTTGTGTCTATTACAATAGCAACAGTGATTTGATAGTTGCTATATATGTCGACGATATTCTGATATTTTGGTCTGATGCGCAGGTACGAGATAAACTCAAGGCTAAACTGTCGGAGACTTTCTTAATGAAGGATTTGGGTCGAGCTCGCACATGTGTAGGTATGACAATAACCTATGATGCAGATGCGATCAGTATCGATCAAACCAAATATGCGACAGAGATAGTTCATCGCTTTGGAATGCAAAATTGCAAACCGGTATCTTCACCGTGTGATGTTTCGCACAAGTTAGCTGCAGCCTCCGAAGACATCAAAGACGATGTACCGTATCGTGAAGCAGTAGGAGCTTTGCTTTACCTGGTGCAGGGTACCAGACCGGATTTAGCATTCGCAGTGAGCAACGTGAGCCGATACAACGATCGTCATGATAATACCCATTGGATAGCGGTCAAGAGAA
Source organism: Anopheles maculatus (assembly GCA_002091835.1). Lineage (NCBI taxonomy): Eukaryota > Metazoa > Arthropoda > Insecta > Diptera > Culicidae > Anopheles > Anopheles maculatus. The sequence continues at coordinate 165,729 of KZ062293.1, forward strand.
TTTTGCGATATCTCAAGGGGACCGTAGATTACAAAATCAGCTATCGTCGTGGATCGGGCAAATACATCAGCGGCTACGTCGACGCAGATTGGGCTAACGAACGTGACGGTTGCAGGTCGTATTCCGGCTACGTATTCAAGTTAGCAGGGGGAGCTGTATCGTGGTCGTGTAAACGTCAGACATCAGTTGCGGTATCTAGTACTGAAGCGGAGTACGTAGCAATGGCCCATGCAACCAAGGAGGCAATTTGGTTACTTCGTTTTATGAACCAATTCAAAGTGCAGAAGAGCATTGATCTATACTGTGACAACCAGAGTGCAATGGTAATGGCTAGCAGAGAAGCCTATAGTTCCAGGGCTAAGCACATTGATGTGAGCTATCATTTCATTCGCGAACATGTTAGTAACGGTTTAGTACATCTTGAATACGTTCCATCCGCGAGTAATGTTGCAGACGGGTTAACAAAGGGTGTGAACGGTATTAAAATGAAGTTCTGTATAGAGGGTTTCGGGATGTGCGTTACCTAATAGAGAGACATATGGTATGGCCCGAGTTGGGGTGTTGAGAATATAACGTCCATACCATAATATTAAGGTAAAACTGGCATCACT
>KZ062294.1:0-10764 GCA_002091835.1 Anopheles maculatus
TTACAATCGCGCCCCACTGTATCTGTTGACATGGTAATAGTCAAAAATAATGCTTATTTCATGCAGCCTGCAAAAGACTGAAAAAACAACAAAATTTCACACCCGAATTAGAACGCATTGCTCACCCCCTTTGTATCATGTTCATCATACATGAACATTTAAACATGAATAATTGTACTAATGTTTGCAGAAGTATAAACAAACACTCATTACTAAAATATATGGGGGAAAAGACACACCTTGTGCCATACTTTTGCTGGTTTGGCCATTATTCCGGTTCGGTCTCTTTTTTTTTGTCTCACTTTTTCCCGATACAATTCTTTTGGTTGGTAGTGTGCCAACCCGAGGCAAAGAAAATATTAAAACAAATCGCAATTCGTAAGCAATATAAACCATTCCTCTGCCCGTACGAAAATAAAATTTTCGGCCTTCACGAACTGTTTTTTCCTTCCCTCAACCCCCCTCTCAATCCATATCCTGACCCGCAGCAAAACCCGCGCGTGTATGTTCATATATCGTCACAAAATTATGGTCAGTTTGCTGGCCGTTGTTTATACGACCGACACCGATGCGAATTATGATGTGTTTAGAGAAAGACCCCCTTGTGCTGCTTGTGTTTGGGGGGTTTTTTGCTTTCGTTCTCGCACATAAATACTCTTCCTAAACACCATCGATTAACCTTCGCTACGTGTGCCACACGTGCGTGTGTGGAGAGCTTTTGCTTTACTATGCCCATCATCATCATCATCATCATCGCCGTCGTCTTCATTATCGGGCGAGATTGATATGTGAAGGTTGTGTGCATTTTGCTGCAACCACCAAGTGCACGAGGTCGAAAAAGCGTACTTATGCTGCTAGAGTTATGTAAAAGGACGGTGGGAAGGTATGGCAATTATGCACTGGCCGTGGTACTCCACCACCACGAGGTTACGAGTAATGATTGGTGTTGGAGAGTCGCATAAATCAGTTGTATGCAAAACAAAACAAAGCTGCACGAGGGACAGCGCGCGCTAGACAGTATTTATGGTTTGCGTACTATTGATTTATGGAGGAAAAATTACAATGAAACAGGTCACGAGAGAATTGTTATTTAGAAGCACATTAGTTTGTTTAGAAAAAGCTCCAAAAAGAATTACATGCAAATTAAGATCACTGGGATTATAATTTTAAGATCATATGTACATAAAAAGTCCGTTTTGTAATGCTTTTTGCATACTTTTAGGCGTGTTGCTTTCAAAGAACTCATACTATTGTTTTATACTTCATTTCACGTTTAACATAAAGATGCTTCGAAATTTTGTGTTATCACTTTTACTGGATAAACATTTCAAATTGTTCATTTTTTATCGGTTTTTCTACTTCTACAATGACTAGTGATGGGCACTCGGAATCGGAACTATCTAGTTCCGGATCCGGAATTTGAAGTCCGTTATCCCGGATTCCAAGTCCTTTCATTTTCTTTACATTTCATGTTTTTCTAAGCTGGAAAAGCTTCGTAAGATGGCATTCTAGATTTTTGGTTTGATGTTTTTGTATAGTTTTTACCATAATTGAATTGGATTTGCTGTGCAACGATGCGTTTAAAGCGTTCTATGTTGTGCGTACCTTTTACATATTTTCTGTTCTCTGAGCTGGGAAGCTCCCTGCGATGGTAGTCCCGTCAGTTCCGCCATCTTAGAGAGATTTCACTGTAATAAATTAACTGTAAGTAACATAAGATTTGAATCATTTCCTCCTACGAAATGAAAAAAGGTACCGGTGTGTACTCGGTTAAATGAGCAGAAAACCTAAATCATAATTGTAATTGAAAGGTGCCGGACCTGTCCAAATTACTGCTGCGACAGTTGTTGTATTGATGAATGAGAAGAGGTCCCGAAAAAACAATATGTATAGTTGTAATTACGGTTGAAATTGAACCAGATTAAAAACCTTCGCTTCGATATTGATTCTGAATCCGAATCTGCACATACTCTTTGGAATCGATTCCGTAAAATTCTGACAGCTCCGGAATCGATTCCGATCAAACCAACATTTTGCCCATGACTAATAATGACGCTACAATCTGCTCTTTCGGATGGGACTTGAAGTACATAGGTCTTCTCCAGATAGAAATCAGTAACATCGGGTTGCAGGTTTTACAAATTAATCAAATCCATTATCAACTTTTATCGAAGTAACAATTTTGTTTTTGTATATTTTTTGCATACTTCTAGCAAACTATCAACTATTTTGTATGTTTTTTGCATATTTTGCTTTTAAGAAACATCAACCAAACGAATTCGTAACTTAAAGTCTTTTTTTTTAATTTGAAAAATGGTAATAAGCTAAAAACCTAATTTATTAAATTTACTTTAGCATAAAACATTTTCCTTACAATTGTTTCTTCTCTATTATCATTAAATATTTAACTTTTTTCAATTTTGAACAAAAACAAAAAGCATTTTTGAATTTCGTTTTTGCATACTTTTGGGCGTAATAATTAAACCAATTACACTTAAAAAACTGGATTCATTTCTAATTTAAATTTTACTTTAATTAAAATTCTTCAAATAGTTCTATAACTCATATGTTTCTTTAACAATAATTAAGTGTTTGTATCGATGTGTTTTTATGGTAAAATTTTTCAAAAGTCTAGCTCATAGTTACGCAGCTGAATGTATTCTTCATTTATTATAGGAATCAGTATTAATTTTCTAACCAAGCAAGTATTGCCTTGTTCCTCAACATCCTACCATTGTACCAATCTTAACAATGAAACGAAAAATCCCTTGCCAACTCTAAGACGCTCGCCAAGTACCGCTTATCAAAAGTGCCATTTGTTTTTCCAAAACCTACCCATTTGCCTACTTCTGCAGTTTCAACAAACCTTCACACTGTGCTTGTGCATTAACTACTATACACTTCGTTCCGTGCGACTAGTTTCTTGTTGGGGCGATAAGCTACAGCTGTTCAAGCGTGTAATAATAGCAGCCACATCTCGAACCGAATCAGGCCAATCGATTCGGAATTGAAATACGCACGGCAAAAGGCAAAGATTGCACCCTACCTCTTGCTTCGTTTCGCCCCTCTAACCGTGCACTGGCTCACAGTTGATGTGGTGGTCGTCTTTGTCACTGCAAGCCGAAGACTCGCCACTGCTCCAGTCCCTTGATCACACAGTTTCCCTTCGGCTGACATTGAACTGCTGGCAATGGGCGATTGCGCTTATTGTGTTGCCTCCACAGACCCTTGCAACTGCAATCCCACTTACGATCGATCTACGCGTCTACATTTCCTCGTTTGGTGAAGAAAATAATAGCGTGTTTAGGCGGGGGAACTTTTCTGCTGGAATAAGGTTGCCCGCTTTGTCCAGCGAAACCGCGCTCCACCGGCGGGTAGGTGGCGCATTTGTGCATGCACTCGCGCTGTGGTTTGAAATTAATTTTCCTCACACAAACACATACGCCCCAAGGAAGTGACATTTTGCCGCCCTTAAGGCCAAATAGGAAATTGATGCACGAGCATGGATTACGTAAAAAAGGTGTCTAAATTCCGTATCGGTCCGTTGCTTCCCGTAACGGACCAGTTCCAGTGACACTGCTCCTCTTGCTACTACTCTCGCTATGCTTACTGTGCCGGTGCTGTTTGTTCATTTTCGTAAACACGCAAGACTTGGGACTTGTGCTTGAGGGAAGACGTGACCAAACCGATCGATCTTTCTCGGTGATCGATGTATGCAGCCCGAGTCAGTTTGGCTCCAAAGTCTTTTCGAAACGACCTTGGCTACAAAACGACGCGTATTCGTGTGGCGCGCGTATATGTTTTCGTAAAAGGTAAGAGAAACACATTATTGTCACAAAGTAGCACACAGGTACACGCAGAGGAAGATGCGGTTTCGCGGATTTGTCACGGTCTCGATTGAAATGTGATCGTGAGTGTATAATTTACATACATGCCATGTTTTTAGCCTTTTGATATGGCTACATTACATCAGAAGGGGGTTTTGTTGTTGTTGAGGAGAAGTGATAAGCACATTTCAGTAGCTGAAGCTTTAAAGAAAGTCTGACATTTTTTTAAATACATTAGAAATACATGTCTACAGTGCGTAGCAAAATTATATGAGCAGAGGTGTTTTGAGATGAAAACAGAAACAAACAGAAATAAATAACAAACAAATGTTATGAGAATTGTAAAGATTAAAAACGACGATTTAAAATGTTTTGTGTAAAACATGTAACATAATTTCAGAAGAAAAAACATAAATTTCTGTATCAAACTCTGTACTGTACGAAGTCTTCTTCTTCTTCTTTCTTGGCCTAACGACCTCTTAAGGCCATGCCTGCCATTTCTGGCTTACTAGACTAATTGATACCGCATAGTTGGTTAGTCAATCCTAACTATGGGGGAACGGCCCAGATGAGACTTGAACCCCAGTCCTGCCGTGTGAAGACCGGCGCCGCTGTCGCATCACCACCGGGCCGCCCTACTGTACGAAGTAGAGATGAGAATAACACGTTTGCGATTCGAATCGTTTAACAACTCGTTTGCGATTCGAATCGTTTAACAATTTGTTTGCGATTCGAATCGTTTAACAACCCATTTGTGATTCGAATCGTTTAACGTCTATTCGAATCAAGTTATAGGTCGCCACGGCAATTCGAATCGTTTAACAACTCTTTTGCGATTCAAATCGTTTAATAACTCATTTGATAATTGTTAATAGTTATCATAAACTTATCATTATCAATAATTCACATTTACTCAGTTCCCACAACACTAGTAGGAAGCAGTGGAGTTGATTTTCATAATTTTTGTAACGTTATGTGCATTCTTTTAACATTTTTTCGATTTTCAGGCGAATTTAATAATATAAATAATATAAAGAGGATTTATTATCCAGCTACGAGCAAATTCAAGGCAGAGAAGTCAGATATTGACAGGCCGAGAGCGATATACATTTATCGAACCACACTACATTTGCTCACGAAAGCAGTCGGAACAAGTTTATTGCATGTGTAAAACTATTTATTTAATTTTATTAAATGTGTAAATCGTAAAAATACACATTTTTGGATTTAAATTCTCTTCAACTTACAAGATAATTTATCTTTAAATTTTTACTTAAATTTGTCTTGAAATATAAGCGTATAATTATGTTACACACTGTGGAAAACGTAATTTTTATCCACAGTTATCTTTCGTTGGTAAATGTGTCTCGTCTCTTACTCATGCATTTAGTATAACAACACAAACATGTTGTAATAATGACATTTGTCAATAAATTGCTGTATCGATAAAGAGGTTTTGGTGTTTGCACTTACTCAGAGTTGACGATGAAATAAAACCGGAAGGAAATGATGAACATTCAATCAACTGATATCAAAGCATTACTAAATATTCTGTACAAAAGACAGATGAAGTTATTAAGTTGTTGAGAGTTTGATTTACCAACACACCAGATTAAAGCATGTTTAGGAATAACTTATGGAAACGAAAATAACCATATAAAGTCACTGAAAAATTAAACCGGAAATCTGAGGATTTTTCTGTCGGTTTTCTCGCGTTGCATACAATACTCCAAGAATGTAACAGATATTGCACCATGCTCTCATGTTACTCCTATTTATCTTGCAATACATTGTGTCAAAGTTATGATGCCAACCAAAAGGGACAATAATATGTCCACGCTTTTCTCTAATGAACGTTCCCTTAAGCAAACCACGCTGCACAACTGTCAATTTTAACAAGTGACCCAAGTGATTTGTTTTCCTTTTCTATTCCACCGAGTCCCGCGTGAGACACCGGTTCACCGGATAGTCAAGTGTGAATCGAAAAGAAAAACATTGCGCTTCCCTTAACTGTGGCCCTTTGCACTCCCGCTTCACAAACAACACCGAACGAGATGGAGTTCGAGGTGTGGTGATTTACTATTTCGGTTAATTGAAACGTATCCCTCGAGCTGCTGGACATCACCCGGCCGAGATATGAGTAGCGAGATGGCCAATTACGAGCTTCCGGTGGGACGCGCCGGTGGCTTCATCTGTGTGGTCATTCAACCGTAGCGAACGGCTGTATCGCCGAACGGCTCTGGCAAGCTTAACGCGCCTTTCTAACGCGTCAACAGCGGATAAAAACCCATCCGTCAACGATTTGGAAGGAGTTTGGATGTGCACACACGGTTCCATTAGCTCGCGGTGTCAGATTCGCTTTCGTCAGTGGCTGTTGTTGCGTCACACGACGGTTCGGAGATGCGATGGGCTGATTCCACTGGAGGTGCGTGTGCGTTGATGCGAACAAGTCGCCGTGTGTGATTCGTGATGATGATAAAGTGATGTTACGCTTGAAACAATCGGTAGATTCGCGTTCTAGCGTACATCCAGGGTGATTTGGGACAAGCAACATCTAGCCGAGAACTGATTGAAAACGTTAAATCTATTATCCACTCCAAAACAGGGTAATAATGAGCCTTTATTCTATGTAGAGGTTGCTTGGTCTGGAGGTAGAATTGGAAAAAAAACTGTCAACTGTGTAATGTGATAGTAGCTAAAAGGTGACGCTAAGAGATGACTATCTTCTGTTTTCCTAAAGATGGTATCATGAATCATGTCATACCTTGAAGATGGAAACGTGTTTCGTCGTGTCCAGCTTTAATACAAGTTTTATTAGTACATTGATTAATGTAATGATATTTTTCAATTCAATGTGGATGGCCTGGCCGTGTTGCTTATATTATGGAGACGCTTGAAATAATTGTCCATATTGAAAAATAAGATGGCGTAATGCATCATGTCCACCAGGGGCGGTCCGGTGGTGTATTGGATAGCGGCGCCGGTCTTCACACGGCAGGACTGGGGTTTGTATCCCGGCGGACCGCCTCCCCGTACGCAGGACTGACTATCCAGCTACGGGTAAAATCTAAGTCACAGAGAGCTAGCAATAGCAGGTCAAGACCTCACGAGGTTGTAGTGCCAAGGAAGAAGAAGAAGAAGAAGAATGCATCATGTCACAACGTGAATCGGAAGGCACGTTTTGTGGCGTCCATTTTTCTGAAAGTTAAGAATTGCAGTATATTGCAGTTATTTGTTTATATCATGAAAAACTTCATGCAATTAATTTTCTATATTCTTTCAAGACTCCTCTATTTCTTCATGGTTTATTTCGGTTTTTAAATCGTATTTCAGCTTGTTATTTGTTTGTTTGAGTCTTTTTACTTCTTTCTCATTTGTTTTTTGTTCATCTCACATTTATATAATGTTTTTCATACTTTGATATTCTATGTAATTGTATTAATTCTATTGTATTAATTATCATTTCCATTTCTTTATCATCTTTATCCCTTTTCTTATCTATAATTTGTTTTTATTATGTAAGATTTACATATTCTCTTCTTTATCTCAAACATCACTCTTTCTATTTAGTGTAATATTTAATATTATATTTAACATAATAAGTACTGAAATCATAAATACTGTTTTGGAAGGTATTCCAAAACAATTTTGGGATCTTGGTAGCGATAGCTTTTAAGCTCTCTTGTCAATAGCTCCCACTGATAACTTCTAAACCTTTCTGCTGTCCCGTATCAACGGAGATTCTCACGCAAAATAGAGGAACTACAAAAAAAACTCCATGAAATCATTTTCCTAAGAATAGTGACCGCATCGGCTACATCGGCACGGTATTAAATGAAGCGTGTTCTGCCTGAAGGAAAGCGTGGACAAACCATTCCCTGGGACACACGAAGGCGAGCACCATTTGATGCCAATTCTGCTTCCCATATGTGCCCGGTTCTCACAAGATTTACTGATGCATGGGGCTTGTAAAACGTTCAATCTCGACCCCGATTGGGTTCTCAACCTCATCGCAAGGGTAAAGAGCACGTCAGCTCTGGCGCCACTGACAGCAACAACAAAAAAACAGTCTTGTTTGCAAGTGATTTTAGCAGTGGTTTGAAGTTTTTATTTGTTCTGCCTTTTCTAGATTTGTGATCATCGAGAACACAGCTACACATTCCAATTGGTATGAGCTATTGCTTTGAAGCGAGTTTTGAGGAACGGTTGGCAGCAATGAGTCATATGTGGGTCTGATGGTTTTATGTTTTTTTTTTTATTTCGTTCCACCGGACGCGACCGTCCGGAATTCGCGGAAATCGCCGTCGCCGTCCGTGCATACCGAGGACGTAAATCAACGCAGATAATTAGTTAATTATTGTCACTTAACTGCAGCTACTGGGTACGTGTGGTCTCACTGTTCGTCAGCAGCAAGTCTGAACGAATTATGAAGGAATTTAGCATTTAGAGTGATAAATGCAAGCAAATTCTTCACTGTAAGAGACATCGTTTAAGCACAATGGAGGAAAAAATGGAAGCAGAAACTCACATTTTAGCATTATCTCGATTTATATAGATTTAAGCAATATTAGTTAGTTAATTTAATATTTAATCAATTTTGTTTAAGTTCAAGGTTGAGTGTAAACCTTCAACAAATGAAGAAGACAGTTCCTTTGTACTGAAACAAGCAAAACGCTAATGAAAAAGGGCTTACAATTATTGCATTTATGACGTGTGTCTTGCTTTTGTGATGAATGCTTGTTTGAGAATGGGATAATATAACATCCCCATACACGTATAAAATTGTTTAATTGGTCATTCGAAGAAAAACGACCCCCTCTTTCAACACATTTGATGGATAAGTTCAAAATTAAGACCTTCACCATTGAGACGGAACAAATCTCAACCGTTTTACGATCGTCCCACTTCTTACTGTCACAGTAAGACGTTTTGTGTTGTTAATAATTAAGATCGTGTCGTGTGTCATCAATTTTTTGTGACAAAGCAGATCCCAACCACGATTAATAGATATTTCCACGCTTAGTCAGTGTTTGGGGATGTGGAAAACCAATCTTAATTGCACGCTAAACTTCCCTAACCCTTGCCGGAAGATGACACATTTCCGTGGACCACAGTCTGATTCACGCGCGTACGATCGAAACTAAACGGTTCTTAACGATTACTGACGGATTAAAGCACCTACTGAAGTAACCTACTTGTAGTTTGTAACGAAACGAAAGCATTAATTAAGATTTTACTGCACAACCCTTGCCGGTCCGTGCCGTGGGTGACAGCAGACAACAGCGCAACGGAAATGCATTGCAATGCAAATCGTGCAAACAAACAAAGCAGCATACAATGCGGGCGAAGTCTCATTACTGGTGGCGTTGCTGATTGGTAGCATTTCGTTAAGACAATTCCGCAACCCGAGCAAGAGTGTGGTGCTGTGATTGACAAGCTTAAATCGTGGTTTGAATTGATGCAAGTTGCTGATCCACAACATCAAGCACCAGTCATTTAGCCACGTGTAAATGTGTAGTGTAGTGTTTATTGTGCCCTTAATGAATTGGGCGCCCTATTACGGATTTACTGCACTTTGTTATTACCGTTGTGCGTCATTGGTTTGTTGTGGAAATGCAATGTCGTTGCTTTAAATTTGTTTTATTTGGTGTTTTTATTTCAAATTGTATTTTGTTATTGATTGTAGGTAGTGTTGTGTCGTGAGCGAAAGAGCTACCTTAATCGCTCCGCTCACCTAACTGAGTGCGCACAGTGCGCTCCTTATAAAATATCAGGTAGCTCCGCACTGAGCGAAAAGCGCTCCGAGGAGCGCAATGTGCGATGGAAAAAGCGCTCCGAAGAGCGCGATGTGCGAAAAGCGCTCCGAGGTGCGCGATGTGCGATTTGCGAAAAGCGCTCCGAGGAGCGGTATGTGCGAAAAGCGCTCCGAAGAGCGCGATGTGCGATGTGAGAAAAGCGCTCCGAGGAGCGCGATGTGCGAAAAGCGCTCCGAAGAGCGCGATGTGTGAGGTGCGAAAACCCTCCTGGCGAAGCAACTCATTCTCTCCGATTTCAGTAGTGCTATCCTTCGCTTACATATGCAAAAATTAGCGCGATCTCTCTCTTCTGGGACTTAGAATTTGAAACGACATCGATGTTGAGTTTCACCATCGATGCATCACTGTCTTTCCTGTGTACGCGTTCGCCCCCTTTCGATTCTCGGCGCGCGGCGTGAGCGAGCGTGTTTTGTCGACGGAGTAGGCACAGCAAAGAAGCGAAGAAGAAGCACACAGTTTTGTTGTTCTCAAGCAGTGAAGGACGCGCGCGTTGCTACCGGTGAAAAAATGTGCAATATTTGCTGTAAATCGTCATAAAATGTAAGTCCAAGTGTACAGTACGTGAACATGGTGTCCTCCTCTGTCTAATCATGTTATTATTTCTCATTCTAAAGCGTTTTTCAAGCGAATAATTGGAGCGGACTTTCGAGGAGACACCGGCGGTACCAGAGGAATACAAACGGATCGAACCAGAAGAAATTACTCGAATCGGACACCGTAGACCTTCAAACAGCGTAGCAAGTGAAATTTTGTGATAGTTTTAAGCAAAAAGTGCCATTTACAGTGTAATATAGTACAAATATCATGGAATAAAAGATGCTGAAAAAACAGCAAAACAAAGCAACCCGTTGTAGAGTGTCGCTGTGTCACTTCAGAAAGAATACGAGCGAACTAGACTGTAGCGTGAGCGAGAAGGTTATACAGCGCGCTGCTCGTGCGGCACTCAAACGAGGTTGAATGACGACAGTCACTCAACCGTTTATCAACCGCGATTCAGCCTCGAGCGGTACTCATTTTTATATGGGATATCGCCAAAAGGGCTGTCATTTCTGTGTACGCGTCCCTCTTGGCGGAGCCACTCATTCTCTCCGATTTCAGTCGTGCTATCCTTCGCTTACACA
>KZ062294.1:15271-66828 GCA_002091835.1 Anopheles maculatus
GCACTGTGCGGAGCTACCTCTCCCACACCGCTCACCGAGGTGAGCGAGAGCGGCTCGCTCCGCTCTTTGAAAAGAGCTACTTGACCCAACACTAATTGTAGGCTAATTTGAATATTTTTTCCGGTTTTTGGATGTTTTGTTTCATATTTCTTTTCATTTAATTTATTGTTTATAACAATTTCAAACTTGTTAAACTGTATTTTTAATACTAATTTAAACTGCACATTTTCATAACCTGATTCGCTCCGCTCTTTGAAAAGAGCTACTTGACCCAACACTAATTGTAGGCTAATTTGAATATTTTTTCCGGTTTTTGGATGTTTTGTTTCATATTTCTTTTCATTTAATTTATTGTTTATAACAATTTCAAACTTGTTAAACTGTATTTTTAATACTAATTTAAACTGCACATTTTCATAACCTGATACCAATGAATTACATATTGTTTCTACTGCGCTGCAATGCATTTTTTGTTAGGAATTACGGAAAAACAGACGACCTGCTAGACATATAATGGAATAATTCTATTTCCTTCGTCAATTTGTCAATTAATTTGATACGTTTGTTGCGGCCGATGATCCGCATTTGAAGCATCGATTCTTAATGTAATTTGGCTCCACGATTAAATGGCTGATATTATGACTTTAATCAATTGAAATTGAAGGCCTGTTTTATTACATTTATTATTATTGTTTGTTACACTAGTTTGTTATACTATTTATGTATATAAATATTTTAGTTTTATTCGATTTATTTTGTACTTTTGTTTTATATTTTGTTTATATTTTATTCTGGCCAGCTCTATATTTATTTAAACTGTTTCTTTGTTAACTTTTATGTACATGGTTAATTGTTTACTTTTGAATGTGTTCTAATGACTTTCCAGCTTATGTTTATGTCTACTTTTTAATATTGGAATATTTGTTGAGCATGTTGTAATTATTTGTTTTTATTTGTCTTTGTTTCAAATTTTTGCGAAGTTTCTAATGTTTACTAACATTTGTTGTTGCTTGTCCAATTAGAATCAATTATAGAGATTTGTTTTTAATTATTGAGTGAAATTTATGCTGTTTATAGTTACTTTATATTTGCTTATAATGTTCTTTCGCGTAATATTATGGTAATATTTAATTGTTTTAAAATTTATAAAACGTGTGTTAAATTGCATTTTAATCAGTATTTAAAAAACAACATATAAAAACATGAAATTACTGCAAAACATTGAATTATTCATAAACTACTAAAAAGTATGTAATACTATTCACGACGTGCAATTTATTCCTGCTCTACAACTATTCCATTGATCGCCCTAGATCAATCTACCTTCAAGCTTGGTAAGACCACCCAATCGGTCGATCATAATAATGTTACATTAAACGATCAGTAACGCGATCGTTAAATCGCTGCCCGAAAGCCCTACCACCGATCTCCATTAAAATAATGTACTCCATTTGCTGCGTGTTCCACTCGATCATATTCAAATTCCGGTTTTGAAGTGATGAAAGTGCAGCATCTTCAAATGCAAAACCCACACGGTTCGCGTATCGGATCGGACAGACCACTCAAAACGCGGCGGGGCGGCGTAACACAACCGGTATGGGATGGAAATGTTTGGCTTATGCCCGACCAAAGCACCCGTGTCAGCATCCAATCCATCGAGCGATTTTCCCGTCGGCAGAGCACGGGACCACTTACGTCATAAGTCTTGTTTTTCCTTCCAACACAGACCCTCGCCACACACACATTTACGATTATTTCTGTTTTCTCTCGCGACTGCTCGCCCACCGAACCGAAAAGGGCGATGGAGTTATTTACACGAAATCGGAATCAATTTTCATTTTCCAGCTCACCTCTTGCTGCGTGTTCTATACCACCGCTCGTCTAGCGCATATTTTGCTGTGAGCGAGCAATGTGCTGTATTCGAGATAAAAAAAAGCGAATGTATATATATGGATGCATGCATCAATATCATCATCTGCGCCATCGTCTGTCAAACATTCGACGGTTTTTATGTTGTTGTTGGCCCCAGGAGAAGGAGGAAAATGCAGTGCTCGTCCCTCCCCACAATTCAATTCAGTCACATGTTTTTTCGGCTGACCCATGTGGGGTGTGACCTAGATGACGTTATTAAAGTTTGAAGTTGATTGTTTGTTTTTCGGCCCCAAAACAGACCATCTCCACGCGTCGCTCCGTATTTGCTAATGTTTCCGATCTTGACGTGTTGACGTATGATCCATTCTAAGCTGGCTGATGTACATTTGAATGGTGGTAAACAGCGAAATAAATGTATAAATCGTTTGCGTAGTATTTATGTTTTGCTCATGAACTGATGAAACTCGTATTTCTATTTTTTGATGCGGTGATTAAGGGTAAGAATTCATGTAAACATCACACCAGTTTTCACAGTGTCTGAGATCGCCGTAGTTACAATGACTAGCACTATGTACAGCTCATAGAGCTATCGGGCTACTGGTTAGTCATGCTTAGGAAGGCTAGACATATCATGAGAATGACATCGGACGACCCTGCCCGTACAGTCTTTTTCAGGTCGTCTACAAGAAGAGAACAATTTTCGGAGACCTTAACCATGGCTGTCTTCAAAAATAAATGTTCGCAATTATTCAATTCTTCTCTTAGCAATCAGTAGACATTCCGTTTTGGATATAGAATCCAATATAAGTGTCCTTAAAAAGGCCTCCAAAACATAGGTCATTGTTAAGGACATTAAAGAATCTCTTCGATGGAATCGATGCAGATATAAACGCCCGTCAGGAAGCGCCTCACTATTTCCAAAACCTTGCTCTTCACTTAGGGATAAAACTCCTATTACTAAGAAATCTTGGTTTTAGTTTAACTGCTTACTGTTAAAGAACAGTTATAGCTTAATGATTAAATAAGAAAATAAAATTAAATTATCAATAATGATTTCATTTCACAATCGCTCCCTCTCTCTCTTTCTCTCCTATCCAGGGCTGGGGTTGCGGTTACCGGACCCTTCAATCGATCTGCTCCTGGATCATACAGAACGGTTCGCCCAAAACGGTCGCGTCCGCCGAAGTGCCAAACATTCCCACCATCCAGCAGAAGCTGGTCGAGATCAAGGACAAACCGGAGCGTTTCTTTGGTTCGCGCGAATGGATCGGTACGCTCGAGGCGATCTACGTCATCGACACACTGTACAACGTGTCGTGCAAGGTGCTGCACATCGCACGCAGCGACAGTATCGCCAAGCATGCGGATACGCTGCGCGACTACTTCGAGCAGTACGGTGGACTGATCATGATGGGTGGCGATATGGATGCATCGTCCAAGGGTATCGCCGGCATACACGTGAGCGTCGATCAGGATGTGTACCTGCTGGTGGTGGATCCACACTTTGTCGGGCGTATCAAGACGAAGGAGGAGCTGTACACGAAGGAGTACGTCAAGTGGCAGAAGGTGGAAGACTTTGTCGACAGTTCGTTCTACAATCTGTGCCTGCCGATGCTGAAGAGTCGCGATCTGGCAGCGTAAAAATGGAGCGCCTCCCCCCCTTTTCATATCATCTCACCAACAGTGATTGAGGGTGGAATAATCGAGTGTTTGCAGATCGATCACCATGTATCCCTGACGTGTTCTGCATCATTATTGAACTATAATGGTTGTTTTAAGTTGTGTTATCCCGTCCCCTTATTGGCCATTTTAAGCGTATAGTAGCGAGTACATGTATATCAACGAGAATCGTATATTTATTAGTGAATTTTACGAAAATCCTCCCCGGACCTATTTATCAAAACACACAACACTACGAGGGGTCATGTGTTTAGGCCAAAAACGCCATTAGTACCAATTTAGAATACGTTTAAGTCTTCTTTCCGCAAAATGGGAGAAAGTAGTTGTTAGAAGAAGAAGAAAAACATGGTAAAACTAGCTAAGATCACGTTTTTGCTATCATATAATCAAAAGTGTAATCCGGATGTATAGATGACGAATATTTATATGTATGTATGTAAGTGATGTTGTGTTTAGCACAAAACGAAAGCTTCTCGAAAGAGATAAAGCTTCTCCTCCTTTATTATTATTTCCCTCTCGTATAGACAAATAAAAGGAAGAAAATAAAACAGGGACAAACAAGCAGCAACGCTATTCCCCGCAAAGTATGCAACCCGCATCGCAAAACTATCGTGTTTCTACACGTTTGATACGAACTTGTTTGTTTGTTGCAATAAAATCGTGTCGAACTTCGAAAATTCGGAATTGGAAAGATTGGCCCTTAAATCCTGTTTAGATCGAGACGTATTTAGAAGGTAATAATCCGCGTGGAAATAAAATTAATGTCCCACAACCTTCTCGAACACTATCCTTTAAAAGGGACCAACCAAAACGAAGAAACCGATGCAATTATTGGAAATAAAATCATACAGGGGAAATCATTAATCGCGTAAAAACATACCTTTAGAGCAAAGAATCAACGATCGGATTGCCATAAAACAGTTTCTAACTGCGAACGCGGAGTATATCATGGAACACTCGAAAAAAAAACAGTACAAGTATAAGCTATTATTTAACCAACCACTAGAAACTAACAAACAGGGGAGATGTTGTTTAACCTATTACACGTGTCTATTATTTAATTGCTAGTATCAGAAAGCGTAACAAAATACAAAAGCAGAGGTAAAAGAGATCAACACTACCACCACCGTCACACTGCCACAAAGTGGTTAAAGTTCGCAACTCATAATTCAAATGCGAAATAGTTTCTTCCCTTTTATTGCTTTTGCTACTGTCTTTTCTAACAATGAAAACAAATAATGTTATTTTCACAAATTAAACAACTAAGAAAGCACGAACGAGGCATAGTTATGAGTGGGTAAATTTTACCATTTTCTTTTTAACCGGCTTTAAGGACATGAATTCCGCGATATTGTTGTTAACACGCGTTTGTTTTGTTTTGAAAATACTACCCCCCCCCGCAAACGGAAGGGATGTTATTTTATCGAAAAGTTTTACTTTGTTGTTACGTATATATTTATATGTGTAGACTAAACAAGCGATCTGTCATACTGGTGGACGAATAAATCGGGGCAGAATAAATACATATTTACCTCCTTAATCGTGGGAAAAACAACTTTACTGTTGCTATGTGTTATTTAATCGTAGTAAGAAAGAAATTGAGTTTTTACGGTTATAAAAATAGTGTAATTTAAGAAAACGTATAACTACTTACCTGGTGACAGGTACACAAGAATACGCATGCGGTGATGAACTTCTTGGTCCCGTTGTTCCGACAGCATACTTATCGTCGCATGATGGTACAGGTACAGGGAACATTAAATGCACGTTTCTCATTTTCGGAATGTTATTTGTAAGAGGTCTCCATGTCATCTGACGGTATGGTACACTAAATCGTTTTACGCTAAAGTATAAGTCCTAATAATTAAATTAAAAAAGGAAAACATATCACAAACTAATAAAAATAAAGCAAAACTTTCGCAGATCAAACAATAGTAAAGGAAAGACATATCACAAACAAATAAAAAGAAAACAAAACATGTTGTTAACAAAGGAACAATGAAAGAAATGACTCAGAAAAATAGAAAAACAAAGCCGTATTAAAACACTTACAGGCTTATATAGAAATAATAACATAAGTAAAAAATAGCACATCATAAATGTAGAAATGGAGAGCCAACAAATAAAAGAATGGGGTACATTATTGGAAAAAAAAACAAACGATTGTTACAAAACAGAAATACATACGAATTTGGAAAAGGACAAAAATAACACAATAATAAAAACAGAAGATTACAGAAAAAACAGATCGAAAACAAACAACGAAAACTAAACACAAAAAACAACATAAGACAATAGCACTTTAAGAACCAAACACTACACAAAACTACACCGTGGGTTGTTAGTTTATTCTGGCATTGGTGTAGGATTGTTTTTTTATTTCCATTATTAACCAGGGGGGGAAGTGGAAGTGTATAAAGTTTTCAGTTTTTAAAAGTATGCGTAATGTGTGAGGATGTGTGTACGTGTGTGTGTGTGTGGTTTGCCTGTTTCTTCTTCTACTTTTTTCTGGCTTTTCCCTTTTTGACACCTTTTTTTATGTTATCATGCTGGCTTCTCTATTTTTGTATGCATTGTATCTCTTGTTTAATAACTGTTGCTTTATGTGTCTGTTTGTTTTTAAGATATACCATTTTGCTTGTGATAATTGTGTTCCGAGTTGGTAATGCTTTTTGCTTGTCTTACATTTAGTAGTTTTGCATTTTGCTTTGCACGCACTTGGGTGTTTATTGCAATCGATGCCATCATCTTTTCGTTTCCCTTTTCTCTTTCCTTTTTCCAACCTTTTTCGATACCATTTCGGCCTTCTTTTACACACCTTCACGGTTTCCATGTCCACTACGTTGTGTGCTAAGTTAATGGTCAATCGTGTATGATATCGCGAACAATGCTTTGATATAGTTTTTGTTTCCTTCTGTTTTTGTTACAGTAGTAATACACAACTACACAATGCGCTTCTAAACTTTAACAATGTGCATACTGTTCGCTTTTTGCTTCCTTTAAAAGGGAGGGGGCAAGAAGAGTGAGAAAGGGCCAATGTACTCCCTTGCCGGAAGAGAATTGATGGATTGGTGTGTTTTGCTATAGCTGCTACTGCTGCTGCTGCTGCTGCTGCGGGTTTTGTAAGTAATGCCGTATTGTTTTCTTTTCTTTTCATAATCATGTTACTTTAGAACTACTCGGGTTAAGCATTCTGTACCTTTTTTGTGATTTAGTTTTGTTTTCTTCTCCTCAAATGTTATTCTCTTCCTGTTTAATTGTTTCCATGTATTGCGTGGACCTGTGTGTTGCGAACAGTGGCGCAACATTTTTCTTACTGTAATTTAATTCGTCTTTTTCTTCTATATAAACAAGCGCATTAGTTTTTCGTTTTTGTGTCTGTTAAGATTCACTTCTTCGTAATTATAGAGTGTGCTTTCTGCTTCGTACTGTTGCGATTTCAACGATCACCAACCACGACCCAATCGGGCAAATGATCAAAATATAATAGTGTGTGTGTTTTACATATTACTGTGTGTCGGTGTGTATGTATAAGATATAACTTTACATCTGTTCTACGCACGATTTTAACAGTGAATGATGTTTTCCTTTTTTTGTTAACGACGCATTACGCTTTACTTGCGCGTGAGATTTTGTTTGTTTGTTTGTTTGTTTGTTTTTTCTTCTGTTTCTATGTGCATTTTAGTTATCTTTGCAAGAGAAAACCACATAACGAAATCAAAAATTGTTTGCTGTTGCTTCTCTACTTCCTTTTCGAAGTTATTCATTTTTCTCCATTTTTGTTCGTTTTTGTTTTCTTTTTTTATCCTTTAAACAGTAGAAAATATTGTTCATTGTTAACATGCACGATTTCATTTTTGCATCGTTTTTCTACTTTTACTAAAGTTCTTCTCTGCTCTCTTTCTCTTAATCAGATCTTAGAAAATGTTTGCAACTGTTATTTTCTTCTATATTCTTTAAACGTTTTTCTTTTCACTTTCTTTTATAACGTTACCCCGTTACGGTTAGTTTTTAATGATAACTTTGATTCGATTACTTGCTGTGTTATTCGGACAGAATAAAGTTATTTGTTGTGTGAGCATGGGGGGTTAATATAATAGATTGCAGTTATTAACAAGTTCTTCTTTCTTCTTCCTTCGTTTGCTTTCCTGTTCTTTTACTGCTGTTCTCTCGTTCAGCTTCTCGAGAGAAATTACCAACGGTTCACTGTCCTGTTTCCCTTCCACCCAATGGAGGAGTTTAGCGCCCGTATATAGAAGTTTAAGTGTGGTTTTGCAGTGAAAGATTCTCGCTATGGTTTACTTTACTTTTGTGCATATCACATTTGTTTTTTGTTTTTCTTTTACAAGTTTTCTCTTCTTCTTTCTTTGCAAACTGGGGTTATTCTCTTTCTATTCTCGTTCACCTTCTGTTTTACCGTGTTTAAGTTTGCTATAACAACATTAGACTAAAACTGAGAATTTTAACATCACTATTATAGGGGTTTTTTCGCTTGGAGTTTTACCAACGTCACTGTTCTGTTCTATGCCAGCCGGCTACAAACTTTACTACAAGGGTGCATCGTGGTGCGATAATGAGAAGCGGGCATAAAAACGTGAAAACATAAAAAAAAACCCAAAAAAGTACTAAACAAACAAACAAAACACATACGATAAATGCTGTACTACTAGTGAGGATTCATCAAATGCAGTATAAATTAATGAATAAAGAGAACAACAACAAAAATAAACATATTTCGAAAGAGATTATAAGCAGTTCGGAAGGTGAGAAATCTTACATTTCTTTGAAACAAAAACACGAGATACAGTACTGACAAATGTCACGTACACTCTCGGCTAGAGTGTACGCGTGGACGTGTATGCTTCGCTTGGTAAGCTCAAGAATCTGGACACTGACGTTGTTTTCTTATCAGTCCCAAACAAAACCCGAAAAACATGCTAATGTTCTTGCCTAACCTAACATATAGTAGCAACGTTCTATTATATCTGCTACTAAACAAAAACAAAAATCGTATTTTACTGGCAGCGATTAGTAAATGAAAGAGATTTGTTACACATGTTCTTACCTCTTATAACGCTTGGTTTTCCTTTTATCTGTTATCCTCGTCTTTCCTTTTTATCTGTTTTGTTTTTTTTTGTTACTGTTTGAACTTTTCTGTTTTCTCTTTTGCGTGTGTGTGTTTCTATAGTGTGTTGTGTATAATATATGTATATTGTATAGGTATATATGTATATGTATATAGATATATCTTCTATATATCCAAAGTATCTGCTTACATGCTAGTGCTACCATTGTTGGTGGTGTTATGTTCGTTCGATTGCTATCTTTTGCTATCCCGTTTTTCCAGCGTTAACCTATGCAGTAGCGGCGTGGTGTAGATCCACGATTCACCGATACCCTTGAAGTACTGCGAAAAGAAAAATTGGCCGAAAGGACGGAGTTTGAGCTTTACTTAATTTCCATGTTGGCTGACAAAATTGTTCATTTTATTTACCTTCGTTTCCCATTCACCGAACGTTTCCTTCCGCTCTTTGGCTTCTTCGCGTTGCTTCTGCTCTACCTGAAACTTTGCATTCGTTGCCTTTTCGATGTCGTTCATCCTTGGAGAATAGAAGTAACACAATAAATTTGATTTTAATACATAAAAACCAAAATTCATCTAAACATGTAGTAAACAGAATAACACTTACTTCAAACCGGCCGTCACTTCGCGCCAAACTTTTCGTGACTCGTTTTCGTCCTGTTCTGCGACCGGGCGTACCTTCTTCTTGTAGATCGGTATGCTATTCACGTCGACGAACGTTTCAAACTTGGAGGGTTTACTGCCATCGTTGAATTTGTACTCCATTAGGCCGCTCCATTCGCCGCTGATGCTGATGAACGACTTCTTGTCGTTCGGTCCGTAGATCTGCCAGTAAATGAAGCCATTAAACATCGTGGTATATTTTTGGACAGGAATAGCATCTTCAGTCTTACCTCGCCCTGTATTCGATTCTTTTTGCCACCGTAGAATGGTTTCGTGATGAAGTCTATATCCGCCCGATAGCCCGTCTGCGGACAGGTGATGGTTATCGTACCACCGAGCTCAATCCACGGTATCGTTAGGATGGATCTAAAACGGACGAGCATATTTCGAAAGAGATTATAAGCAGTTCGGAAGGTGAGAAATCTTACATTTCTTTGAAACAAAAACACGAGATACAGTACTGACAAATGTCACGTACACTCTCGGCTAGAGTGTACGCGTGGACGTGTATGCTTCGCTTGGTAAGCTCAAGAATCTGGACACTGACGTTGTTTTCTTATCAGTCCCAAACAAAACCCGAAAAACATGCTAATGTTCTTGCCTAACCTAACATATAGTAGCAACGTTCTATTATATCTGCTACTAAACAAAAACAAAAATCGTATTTTACTGGCAGCGATTAGTAAATGAAAGAGATTTGTTACACATGTTCTTACCTCTTATAACGCTTGGTTTTCCTTTTATCTGTTATCCTCGTCTTTCCTTTTTATCTGTTTTGTTTTTTTTTGTTACTGTTTGAACTTTTCTGTTTTCTCTTTTGCGTGTGTGTGTTTCTATAGTGTGTTGTGTATAATATATGTATATTGTATAGGTATATATGTATATGTATATAGATATATCTTCTATATATCCAAAGTATCTGCTTACATGCTAGTGCTACCATTGTTGGTGGTGTTATGTTCGTTCGATTGCTATCTTTTGCTATCCCGTTTTTCCAGCGTTAACCTATGCAGTAGCGGCGTGGTGTAGATCCACGATTCACCGATACCCTTGAAGTACTGCGAAAAGAAAAATTGGCCGAAAGGACGGAGTTTGAGCTTTACTTAATTTCCATGTTGGCTGACAAAATTGTTCATTTTATTTACCTTCGTTTCCCATTCACCGAACGTTTCCTTCCGCTCTTTGGCTTCTTCGCGTTGCTTCTGCTCTACCTGAAACTTTGCATTCGTTGCCTTTTCGATGTCGTTCATCCTTGGAGAATAGAAGTAACACAATAAATTTGATTTTAATACATAAAAACCAAAATTCATCTAAACATGTAGTAAACAGAATAACACTTACTTCAAACCGGCCGTCACTTCGCGCCAAACTTTTCGTGACTCGTTTTCGTCCTGTTCTGCGACCGGGCGTACCTTCTTCTTGTAGATCGGTATGCTATTCACGTCGACGAACGTTTCAAACTTGGAGGGTTTACTGCCATCGTTGAATTTGTACTCCATTAGGCCGCTCCATTCGCCGCTGATGCTGATGAACGACTTCTTGTCGTTCGGTCCGTAGATCTGCCAGTAAATGAAGCCATTAAACATCGTGGTATATTTTTGGACAGGAATAGCATCTTCAGTCTTACCTCGCCCTGTATTCGATTCTTTTTGCCACCGTAGAATGGTTTCGTGATGAAGTCTATATCCGCCCGATAGCCCGTCTGCGGACAGGTGATGGTTATCGTACCACCGAGCTCAATCCACGGTATCGTTAGGATGGATCTAAAACGGACGAGCGGTCGATTATTCGCTATCGTCTAGAAGAAAAGTACGCAAATGTTTGCTGCTTTCCTACTTACCGTCCATAACCATTAGGAAAAGTGACGATATATTCCTCGTTGAGATCACACAGCGTCACCGTACCTTGACCGATATTGTGTACACCTATCGAAAGACCGAGAAACTTGGACTTTGTCCACACGTGCGCGGAAAAGCTGATCTTCTTGTTATAATGCTCAGCATAGAACGCTGATACTGTGGGGGGAGAAACAACAGACGAACAACAATTAATTACCCTTGTATACGTTTTCCTCTTAACACTTCGAGTGAACACATACTTGGCGGATGATGCGAGACCTGCTCGGCGATAAAGGTTAGTTGGTCCCTGCGGCACCATGGTATCGGTCCATCTTTTACCTCCACGTTGGACGCTTCGTCACCCGTTGCTAGAATGAAAAGTTTCAAAAAGAAAGGTTAAACACTGGGGCATCAGTACGAAACAACGTAACTTACGCAGCTCCGGAGTGTCCCAATGACACTGGAAGATTTCGCCCAATATTGGATTGTACGGTTTCTTAGCGACGGAACTCTTCCGTCCGGCGTGGTACGCACTCAGATACCATCGGACGACCTGCACCATCCGTTCGCGCGGTTCCTTCAGGTCCGCTATCCGCAGAAACAGATCCGGATGGGCAAAGTAGTCGGCGTACATCTCCAGCAACGATCGCCGTTCGAGGATGAACGTCGGCAGTACCACCTTCGTCAGATCCATGCCAATCTTCACCTGGGACCGCCTGGGACAGTAGATGCGTCACGAGCGAACCGTGCGACTCCATCGACAGATCGTTGTCGGATTCGTCTTCGTATAAGGCATCGTAGTCGAGGCTACCATCGGTGCGGATCGGAAGGGCTTTCGAGTCGTACGATTTGCGAGGCACACCGGATGCGAGCGGAACCGGATCGTGTGATACGGGTCGGTGCACACCATCGCTACCGGCACCGACCAGCGGGACGGTCTGGCCGGTGGCTGATATGGACGTGGTGTTGGAGCTGACCAGGCTGTCCTGCTTCTTGAGCGAGTTGCTTGTGCTGTCCTCGGCCGATGCATAGTGTTCCTCCACCGACAAGCGGGCAGTGTGCTCGGATAGCGTTCGAGTGTTGCTGGAAGGGAAGAGCAGGAGCGGCAATAAGAAATTTGTTAGAGATAGAATTGGTTGATGACCAAAAATTCCTAATATGTTTTTTTTATTTATTTTATTTATTATCCATTATGGCCTAATATGTTTTTATTAACCCTATATATTATCCATTGTAAAATGAGACAAGTTAGTTGACTGAATCCGCAGAGCATGATATATGAAAGGTATGCAACGCATTTTCCGTTTTTAAATCAGGATACGCTTGTAGAAGTAAGTAATTTATGGTTAGTCCCACTATATGCAGAATATCAACTGCTTCTTGTGAGTACTCCATTTATTTGCCATTTGTGGGCCAACTCCTACGTTTTTTTCATGCTTCATGGTCTTTAGCACTATTTTCTCTTGAAATCTTACTCTGCAATAGAGTTTAACTCCACGTGGGATAGTCAGTCCTTCGTTCGAAGGAATGATCCGGACGATAGGTCCTGTATTTTCCATATCTTAGATAATTGTAATTTAAGCTGTTATAAGTAGGACAATAACAGTATAAAAGTTATCTCCAAGACCATCAGAAGAATCCAAGAATGCGATTTAATATCTACTTTTAACAGATCCTGCCAACTAGTAAGACTAATGACTAATGAATCGTTTATGAATGTATTCTATCCAAGAATGATAAATTGAACATTAAATAATGATATTCGATAATTTCCGGCCAAGACCGTCCCATAAAATAAACCCCACACATCTAATTTTGAAAAATAAGAAATAAAAAAATAACGTTGAAGTATTCAAACAATAAAAACATCTCTTTAATTATCTTAAGCACGCGTAAAACACTAATTGCTAATTAAAGAGTAAGTAAAAACCAAATCACTGCATTGCTCATTACAGCTTCATTGTCCCAAATGTTCGAATAAAACGCTCATCATAATAAAATATCGACCCTGAGCCACACACACACACATCAACCCCGTGCATGAAAGAAATGTGAATCATTTGAGCGATAAATTATAATCCGCTTGTATTTATCTGCCACTCGTGAGCCTCAATAATTGACCCAAGATCGGCACATAAATATTCTGCCAGACCAGCAGCAGCAGCCAGCGAAAGCCTCAAGCACCCAAACGCGAGAAGGCTCGCGAAATTTTTCGAGCGCAAATAATAAATAAATTTCAATCTGCATTGCTCTTACGATTGGCCATTGGAACCGTGTGTTTTTGTTTGTGTGTGTGCGGGTCTGCTGGTTCTGATCGTACGATAAATGGGGTAGCCAAAATACATAATGCGCAAAACAAATAGGAAATCCAAGTGGAAACTTTTCTGTTTTTTGTTGCCTTTACCGCGCCCCGGCTGTCTCCGGTGGCTAACCGGAGAAGGATTTAGGAGGTCACCGTCGGGTTACCTCCTGGGTACGATTACGTATGTTTGTGAGCATAGGGAAAGCAAATGGAAATCGAAGGAACAGGAAATCGGGCAAAGAAAAATGACCATTCTCTAACGCCCCAACCCGTACCGTAACCACCTGGAAGCAGCTGTGAGTGCAACAAGAACAAACAAACTGTACGGGACCGCGAAAAAGGCACGAGTAACGAAAGCCTTGCAAAAACCCGGAAGAAAGCAAGGAACAGTTTTCCTTTCGTGTACGTGGTCGGGTTTTGCCACAAACGAATGACATTGCCGACGTTTTTTTGATGGGGGATACGGTTCCGGCACGCAGTGTACGAATTTGGGTAATGTACGTGAAGCAGTAAGGAAGTAAAGCAAATCGATCGAACTCCTACCAACCTCTATGGTTTTGTGTTTTTCCATCAGTGTGATTAGTGGTGCGGTAGCCGGGGTTAGGGAGGATCGTACGGGCAACGGGTACATGGCGTTTTTGTTCCAGGGGAATATTACTTTTATACGTTCATTTTTGCATTTACGGGTTTCGAGAAAGTGTGTAGCGCGTTTGGGAAGGATATTGTACATGTGAGGTAAGGCGAGCATGTAACGAATCGTAACACGGAAGCGAGTGACGATATATTCCTCGTTGAGATCACACAGCGTCACCGTACCTTGACCGATATTGTGTACACCTATCGAAAGACCGAGAAACTTGGACTTTGTCCATACGTGCGCGGAAAAGCTGATCTTCTTGTTATAATGCTCAGCATAGAACGCTGATACTGTGGGGGGGAGAAACAACATACGGACAACAATTAATTACCCTTGTATACGTTTTCCTCTTAACACTTCGAGTGAACACATACTTGGCGGATGATGCGAGACCTGCTCGGCGATAAAGGTTAGTTGGTCCCTGCGGCACCATGGTATCGGTCCATCTTTTACCTCCACGTTGGACGCTTCGTCACCCGTTGCTAGAATGAAAAGTTTCCAAAAGAAAGGTTAAACACTGGGGCATCAGTACGAAACAACGTAACTTACGCAGCTCCGGAGTGTCCCAATGACACTGGAAGATTTCGCCCAATATTGGATTGTACGGTTTCTTAGCGACGGAACTCTTCCGTCCGGCGTGGTACGCACTCAGATACCATCGGACGACCTGCACCATCCGTTCGCGCGGTTCCTTCAGGTCCGCTATCCGCAGAAACAGATCCGGATGGGCAAAGTAGTCGGCGTACATCTCCAGCAACGATCGCCGTTCGAGGATGAACGTCGGCAGTACCACCTTCGTCAGATCCATGCCAATCTTCACCTGGGACAGTAGATGCGTCACGACCGAACCGTGCGACTCCATCGACAGATCGTTGTCGGATTCGTCTTCGTATAAGGCATCGTAGTCGAGGCTACCATCGGTGCGGATCGGAAGGGCTTTCGAGTCGTACGATTTGCGAGGCACACCGGATGCGAGCGGAACCGGATCGTGTGATACGGGTCGGTGCACACCATCGCTACCGGCACCGACCAGCGGGACGGTCTGGCCGGTGGCTGATATGGACGTGGTGTTGGAGCTGACCAGGCTGTCCTGCTTCTTGAGCGAGTTGCTTGTGCTGTCCTCGGCCGATGCATAGTGTTCCTCCACCGACAAGCGGGCAGTGTGCTCGGATAGCGTTCGAGTGTTGCTGGAAGGGAAGAGCAGGAGCGGCAATAAGAAATTTGTTAGAGATAGAATTGGTTGATGACCAAAAATTCCTAATATGTTTTTTTTATTTATTTTATTTATTATCCATTATGTCCTAATATGTTTTTATTAACCCTATATATTATCCATTGTAAAATGAGACAAGTTAGTTGACTGAATCCGCAGAGCATGATATATGAAAGGTATGCAACGCATTTTCCGTTTTTAAATCAGGATACGCTTGTAGAAGTAAGTAATCCCACTATGGTTAGTCCCACTATGTGCAGAATATCAACTGCTTCTTGTGAGTACTCCATTTATTTGCCATTTGTTGGGCAACCTCTACGTTTTCTTCCATGCTGCATGGACTTTGGCACTATTTTCTCTTGAAATCTTACTCTGCAATAGAGTTTAACTCCACGTGGGATAGTCAGTCCTTCGTTCGAAGGAATGATCCGGACGATAGGTCCTGTATTTTCCATATCTTAGATAATTGTAATTTAAGCTGTTATAAGTAGGACAATAACAGTATAAAAGTTATCTCCAAGACCATCAGAAGAATCCAAGAATGCGATTTAATATCTACTTTTAACAGATCCTGCCAACTAGTAAGACTAATGGCTAATGAATCGTTTATGAATGTATTCTATCCAAGAATGATAAATTGAACATTAAATAATGATATTCGATAATTTCCGGCCAAGACCGTCCCATAAAATAAACCCCACACATCTACTTTTTAAAAATAAGAGTAAAAAAATAACGTTAAAGTATTCAAACAATATAAACATCTCTTTAATTATCTTAAGCACGCGTAAAACACTAATTGCTAATTAAAGAGTAAGTAAAACCCAAATCACTGCATTGCTCATTACAGCTTCATTGTCCCAAATGTTCGAATAAAACGCTCATCATAATAAAATATCGACCCTGAGCCACACACACACACATCAACCCCGTGCATGAAAGAAATGTGAATCATTTGAGCGATAAATTATAATCCGCTTGTATTTATCTGCCACTCGTGAGCCTCAATAATTGACCCAAGATCGGCACATAAATATTCTGCCAGACCAGCAGCAGCAGCCAGCGAAAGCCTCAAGCACCCAAACGCGAGAAGGCTCGCGAAATTTTTCGAGCGCAAATAATAAATAAATTTCAATCTGCATTGCTCTTACGATTGGCCATTGGAACCGTGTGTTTTTGTTTGTGTGTGTGTGTGTGCGGGTCTGCTGGTTCTGATCGTACGATAAATGGGGTAGCCAAAATACATAATGCGCAAAACAAATAGGAAATCCAAGTGGAAACTTTTCTGTTTTTTTTTGTTGCCTTTACCGCGCCCCGGCTGTCTCCAGTGGCCAACCGGAGAAGGATTTAGGAGGTCACCGTCGGGTTACCTCCTGGGTACGATTACGTATGTTTGTGAGCATAGGGAAAGCAAATGGAAATCGAAGGAACAGGAAATCGGGCAAAGAAAAATGACCATTCTCTAACGCCCCAACCCGTACCGTAACCACCTGGAAGCAGCTGTGAGTGCAACAAGAACAAACAAACTGTACGGGACCGCGAAAAAGGCAAGAGTAACGAAAGCCTTGCAAAAACCCGGAAGAAAGCAAGGAACAGTTTTCCTTTCGTGTACGTGGTCGGGTTTTGCCACAAACGAATGACATTGCCGACGTTTTTTGATGGGGGATACGGTTCCGGCACGCAGTGTACGAATTTGGGTAATGTACGTGAAGCAGTAAGGAAGTAAAGCAAATCGATCGAACTCCTACCAACCTCTATGGTTTTGTGTTTTTCCATCAGTGTGATTAGTGGTGCGGTAGCCGGGGTTAGGGAGGGCGGCGGTACGGGCAACGGGTACATGGCGTTTTTGTTCCAGGGGAATATTACTTTTATACGTTCATTTTTGCATTTACGGGTTTCGGGAAAGTGTATAGCGCGTTTGGGAAGGATATTGTACATGTGAGGTAAGGCGAACATGTAACGAATCGTAACACGGAAGCGGAATCGTGTCATATCGGCTGGTCCTGAGCATGTTGTCAACCGTGTCTCAGCAATGAAAGTCTGTAATGCGTGTATTTTGTGTTTGTATTATTGAACTAGCAAAACATAAAATAGGATCGATAAACTGCCAGAAACCATATTAGAATTTCCGAACTTCATGACGTGGAGTTTATTCGTTGTCTCGTTCGTACAGATTTTAAATAAATGTTTTCCGATAACACTCACAGCCCGAATAACTCACATTTCAACTTTATTTACAATTGCCGCACGTAACTGCCAAACATGGCAAAATTATGGTAGCGAAAACGTTGGGCATTCTCTCTATTGGCAGCTCCATGGAAAAACCTTCGTTTTGAGAAAGTTTTCTATTTCTAGACGATGGGGAAAACGAACAGCTCTACATTATTGGCAATCGAAGTTTCTTTGGCAATGGAATTAGAGAACAAAGGTGCCATGAATGGAGCCGATGTTGGTTCAATAAATTTGATTAAGAGGAGACCGCTTGAGAAAGGAAAGGTTTTTGTTTTAAACATAGATTTTTAGCTCTTTAGATGGGCTAATCTAGGGCTGCCCAGAGCGAGAGAGTTATATATAGTCGGCCAATTTGACCAAAGTGCAATAAGGTATATTGGCTACAGTTTCCAACGAAGGAACCAAGCTCTTTAGAGCTAGTTTAATTTCTTAATTGTCAACATTATTGTAGCGCCTGCAGTATAGGCAACGCGCATTATGGTATGATAAAGAATTATAGCTAGTTAATAGATGTAGTTGTAAGGAGAGAGAACGGCGCTTCGAGTTTAACGTAGCATGTAGGGATTTAGAAGAGGAAATGCTGCCCAAATAAAACAAGATGATAGAAAAAAGTCGTGTATTGATTATCGGGTGTAAGTAGAAAAATATGGCGACCGTGACAAGTGTGAACTAAAGTGAATATTATCGTCAAAAATTGGTGCGAGTACGTAACGAACAAGGGATTGCAGATTGGAGACAAAATAGCTTTGGTTAAACGTTAGAAGTAGATTCAACTGGTTATTACTCAGTAAATAAACCCGTCATATTTTATAAACATTAACACACTCGAGTTGATTGCTGACTGTTGATATTTTTGGTAACACTATTTGAACAATTCGTGATTTATTTAAATATTGAACCTCTAGGTTTGAAATTCAAACTTTTAATAGATAATGATTCATCTGAAAGAAACCATGTTAGCAAAGCCGTTCTATTTTAATAACAAACAAACAGCCAAAAGAGCAAATATTAAGGATTGACATACCCTCTCGATATTATTGCACATAAAAATCTATTCCCATTAAACCGATATGTGCAGGACAAACATGTCAACTCTTCTAAACCAATAGATGGATCATAACGACCGATAACATTGCACTCGTTTGCATTTACTGTTGCACTCTCTACAATGTTGGCAATAGCTCGTTTTCATCACAAAACACCCTGAAATGAGTTCAACGATAGCCACTCACTTCACACGCTCACCGTTTCGGACGATGATATGACACTGACTAACACAAACGGGTGAGTAATAAAATCATACACAAGAACGGGGCCGTATCGGTATGAACGGTAGGTGTGGATGAAAAATGCATGTAAAAGATTGTCGTAAAATCGCAACGAACTAACCCACCCACCCACCGAGGGTGAGGTTTGTTTGGGTGAACGAGAAAGGAGTGCAAAGTAAACACGCCAGGTTACGTGGTGTTGGTGTCTGTGCTTCTCGGGTGTGCTGTGAGTCGGGAACATAAAAAACACGTTCCTAATATCTTAATCGAAACAGTGAGAGCAACAAACAGAGCGGTGAGCAACTATAAATATACACACACACAACCCACAACCACGCCAGCTGACGGTAATGCATTTTCCCGTGCGAAGGAATAGCACGGTACCCGTATATTTCATCTTTTCGCTGCGAAAAGGGAGGAAAGCTTCTGTGGAGGGAAAATTATGCTACAGACAGTGTTTGTGGCCCACCCCCCCTAAAAAAAAGGGAAATAAGGGAGGCTAGTTTATGGCGTCACACTGTCGTCATCGTTCATCTTGCTTGGGCGGGTTTAGTAGTAGTTGTAGTTTGCCCATGCACACACACAAACTACTTGTATCCTTGTGGTAGCTCTTCTGCAGCTCAAAGTTGCATACTAACACTGCTTTAAAAATACGGGAAAACCATGCACGAATCTAGACGCCATCACGCCAGCAGCTGACAATGTACATACTGATATAAATAATAATTCTCTTTAACAGTGTGGAGAAGAAAACCCGCATTAGCTCTGGGCAAGTGTGCGAGTAGATAGATGGTTTTGTTTGGCTGGCTCGGTTGCAAAAGGATTAGTCAATGCAAGAAGCGATCTCTTAGATTACAGGGTTTCAAAGACGCCTTCACCAGAATACCATCATTTTGGGACACTGGCAGTACAATGATTGGACTAAATCACATTAAAGGACACCCTTTGTTACGACGTTCTATAACATGTTACGACGTTCTTTCGTAACGTAGAGTCAACGGTCAAAGTCAACGGTAACGTGTTTCTTTTAACTGCACTTTATTTCACTTAACAATTCGTACGCGGGTGTTAAAAAAATTCACGTCTTTTTGCTTCGTTTCTGGCGTCGGTTCTGCTTCTGTTCGCTCCAAAAAATGGCTCCCCCGCGATGGCCGTTTTTTCTTGCTCCCGTCTTGACCCCTTCAGTAACGTCGCTCGCGCCAACTGTCAGTGGCGGTACATCAGGGGTCGACAACTAGCGGCTCCATTTTTATTCTATAACATTGTCGTCGTCGTCGTACCCTTATATGATGTCAAAATTGCAGCACACAATTTCGCAACAATCATTTACAGCAGCTTCAAGGAAGCATCAAAGTATCTTGAATTCAGACATTATCAAGACAGATATTTCATCTATCGCATAATATTTGTTCTATCACTTTTATTGAACATGGTTATGCACTGATCTTGGTTATCAAAAATTTCTCACATCCATCCACGAACAAAATATTGTTTTGGATCTTTGCAATAAATATCCAAAGACAGCAAGATTGTTTGGTACTACAACTACGATAGGACTTGGTCTTGGCCCGCCATTCCTGCCATTTTTAAATTACCTTTATCTGCATAGTCAGTCCTGCGTATGGAGAATCTCTTGGTCTCTTGTTATTAGCAATTATTGTCTCTATAAACTATTTTCTAGAGCACTCGTAAAACTTGTAGTTGTGGGTTTTAGTATACGATAAATTCTAGAACAGTCTCTTAGTAATCGCTTCATTCAAATAGTGTCTGGCTGACATTCGTTTATACACGATAGTTGTGTAGTTGAAATTATCATATCATCTAAGAACGTTGCGATGTGATAGTAGTCTATAATCATATGATGCTGTTTGTCCAAACATGTTCCACCATCCCCTCAAAAGTTGTTGTTCAAAAATGAAATTATCTCTAAAACCCTGTGAGTGGAAAATATAAAACGAAAACATAGATGCACCCAGAGAGAGAGAGAGAGAGACCTCAGAGCGATAGAGAGTGAACGGGTGGCTATACTAAAACGGTCATGACATTTTCCACCTTTTCCATTTTCCCTCAAACCCCCCTTTTAGTAAACCACTAAATCGGTCACAAAAACATTTACCTATCGGTGGCCACGGAGCTGGTGCGCCGAAAGGAAAACCGTTCCGCTAATGATTTGAACATGCTTGCTTCGTTCCCTGTTCCTTGTTTGAACTTTCTTCTCGCTCTCACGCACGCACACTTGTGACCAGTAGTTTTCCACCCGTTTTCCACACACAAAACAAACCACCACGAGGTACACTAGCGGAGCGAATGATGTGGCAGGAAAATGCTTTTTGAGCTCGGTATTTTCTTCTTTTTAGTGGTGTCGTTTACAAATGATTTTCCTTTGCTCTCTTTTTCTCGTTCACAAACACACACACACACACGTTCTTATATTATAATATTGCTTTAGATTTTTCACAGATCACATTTTGGTCGTTTCGTTTTTAGATTCGTTTTACTCCCACCTCCAGCACGCCCTTCTGTTTGGTGGTGATGTCGCGTCTCGTCCGTGAAAAGGCTTTCGGAACTTTATTATCATCGCTCAACGTCATCATCATCATCAGCGCCGTCCCGTAGCCAGTAGCCGTCTTGCTTCTTCATCATTCTTTGGCAAATCAGATCAACAATAAGGTTCCAATTTTCCACCCAGCAGACACAGCATATCAGGCACGTGAAACCGTTTGCTTCGGTTTGTTTCTTCCGCCGTTTCCTTTTGGCGAGTAGAAGTTGGTTCTTTGCGGGGGTCGTGCAAAACCGCCCCCAGTCAGTCACTTACGCACTCTTGGGTTGGTGGTAGCAGTTGTTGTTAAATTTTTAAGCACTTTCTAATGACTTCGGAACGCCTCGCTTGTTCGCCCCATACCGGGACGACGGTTCATTTCGGTTGGAAAACACACAAACACACCAAAAACTGTCCCGAAAATATGCCGTTTGTAGGGGGAGAGGGAGAAGGAAAGCGCCACACATCTAAACCACCCCAAACCAACACTCACTATAAAGTGGTTCCGTCTGTGAAATCGATAACAATCTTACAGACACGCTTGGGGCTGCTTTTTTTTTGTCTTCTGCAACCCGCTATACCGCAACAATATAGGAGAAATAGCACTTTTCTTTGGAGCTTTTCTTGATTGTGTCAGGGAAACCGGAATGAATGTCGACGAGACGGAAGAAAAAAGATTGCTTAAGTGTTGACTTTCACCCGAATGAGCGCCAGCAATCTTCGTGAGCAATAGAACACTACACTACTATCAGAATAGTGTTTGTACAGTAAGGCATTTGCTGTGCGTGTGTCTTTGTGAGCGGGGCGGGCATTGTTCTTTGTTGGTCAAATGTACACTTTTCATCTGCTGGTTCTGAGCGAAACACTCATCGTGGCACAATAGTTACAAACTCTTGTCATGTGTTTTTGTTTAAATTCTATTTAATATTTGATTACACTTTAGGCTTCGGCTTTTTACTGGCTCTGATTACTTTTGGTGTGCGTCTGTATTTGCTTAATTATTTACAAATATTTAGCATTCCACAATTGCACTTTCACACACGTACACTATTAATCTTGTAGTTGCACTTATTGCATTCGCACACACACACACACAGGAACACGAAAAGGACACGGACACATGACTGGAAGACATTGATTTGTGCAAGGAAGTGTTCACGGTTTTTTTAAATGTCGGACAGACGGAGCCCAGAGACAACACAGACGCACAACAATCTCCTTTAACTGTCACGCAACACACAACACACGAAAGGAAAACCAGTGTACTCCAAGATATCCCCTTTTTGTGATGGCAGGCAGGATATCCCTTTCTGGTGGTCCCCTTCAAAAATCTCCCCTTTACTTTTTTTTTCGTAGCGTGTGTGTGACGGTTTGTGTGCGTGTGTTTGCGTGCGCGTGTATGTGGGGGGATGACTGAGTGTCCCTGCTTCTGTTTCTTCGTTTTTTTTCTTCTCTCGATTTGTTTAGCCCGCGCACGTGGAAGCAAGCGAAGCACGAGGCCAAGCTTCTGCCGATCGTCTGACTGGCACGCAAATACATTCGGACGGGCCAACCAAATATTGCCAAACCGCACATACACCGCGGCGTTTGATGGTGACCCGAAG
This sequence comes from Anopheles maculatus, assembly GCA_002091835.1. NCBI lineage: Eukaryota > Metazoa > Arthropoda > Insecta > Diptera > Culicidae > Anopheles > Anopheles maculatus. Next base: position 38,203 of record KZ062294.1, read on the forward strand.
CCGGCCCCGTTCCGGATCGGGTTAGAATCGGATTCGTTCTCCGGCACGGCGAGCAACTCTCACATACATGTCTCTCACACAGTACGCGAGCTCTCTCTCTCTCACTTTCCCATGTCCGAAACGAAAAGGGAAAACCTCCAACCCACCGCCAAAACTGTGGAAGAGGAAAGTAGGAACTCGGCCAGCGGAACTGAGGAACCACCAACGTCACGCGATTCTGCATGCCATTTGCCGCAGTTTTGTGCGGAGATGCAATAATAACCTTCCGTTCGCACGCTTGCCGTTGCTCGATGGTTTTGTTGCAAAAATGTAAAATATGCAATACACACAGCAGCGCACACGTTTCAATTTCCCATCTGCAATCAGTTTCTTCCCCGGCGGTTGGTGGGCCTCTGTCTCGCTACCTCTTATCGGGATGTGCGATTATTTTCAGGCGCATTTTAAATAAACAAATCACTTCAATTCAATCACTGTGCCACCGCCATAAGGTGTTATTAAAAAAAAACACCATTTCCTGTAGAACGAAACACGTTCTTCTTTTTCGTCAGACGGGAGAGAGTTTGATGAATAATTTAATCCATACCCCGAATGTGTGCCCTCTCTCTCTCTTTCTCTTTACGCATCTTTTTTACTTGCCTTAAAAGGTTACCAACATGCGAGCACGTTAATCCCTCTGTTTTTATTTTTATGTTTGAGAATGGCAATATACACACGTGCAAGGCAGATTTTGTTTTAAAAAGATGTGCATGCACGGTTTGCGTGTCGCGAAATTTTGGGCCACTTTCACGCCAAACGGCAGTCAAAATATTATTTATACAAATTGAAACATTTGCATAGAACGGAAGCGTTTACATGGTATGATATGATGTGAAGGAAATAGTACGTAAGAAAGTAAAATAAGATAACAAACGATAACGATAAAATGCATTGATATGTAAAATAAAAGACACATAACTTATCAAAACCATGTTTCGAATAAGGATGAATGATGTTAAAATAAACTATACAAAAAAGAATAACAAAATAAAGAAAATATATAAGAAATGAATCAAAAATACGTAATAAAACGAAATAAACAATAAAATAACTACAAATAAACGAATTTGTATCAAAACTGCAAACACAATTTGCAACGAAACGGTAATACTTACTAACTCAGTATTTGAAAACCATAAAATCTTCAAAAAAATACTACAAAGGATAAGAAGGGGCATAAACAACCTTTACGGGACGTATCCGATCTATCAAATTTCTATTTAACTAATCTGCTCACATTGAATTGTAATTCCAGCACCAGTTGAAGACAAATAGACTATAACACTTTATGTAAAAAAACCGAGAGTTTCCAGTACTTTAATTTTCAATTTTATCGAAAATACATTTTTCTAAATTTGCTTTGCCTCTCTGTACGCCAATGCCCCGCCAGAACGAGGTCACTTTTGCTTGCGACGCTTGTGCATTCCGCAATCGGCAATTAATAAATCGATGAGATCACCGCTGACGGCCCAATGTACCAATGCCACCCGTGCAAAGGAGCAACATAATAGCCCGCAATGAGAACGTAGTGCACACATAACACACATCGATTGGTTTAGTCCAATTTCACAAATCGATAGCCATTCGGGTGACGATTAGTGGTGCCTATTCAACCCAATTGAAGTGGGATATCGGGCGGTGTTTTTATTGTGGGCAGTTGAACGGAAAATGAAATTATCGACGAAAATTGATTGGCAGGAAAAGTGGTGCCACCCGAAAGCCCAATGGTTTATTAATTGGTGACAAGAATAAGAGCAATCCAAAATGCGTGACATCTATTGGTAGTGTTTAATGAAGGATACTATTTGTTCTTGTGTGACAAACACTTACACAAATAAAACAATAAATATATTTATTTGTTTTGGAAATACGAGATCTTTTGTAGAACTTAACATTAAAATGTTTCCACACTGATTATATTACTGCGGACACAGGAACGACGAGAAAAATCTTCCAAATTAACATTGTTCCCGGATCAAATGACTCATTAATAATAAACCATGCTTATAATTAAATCTTGCTTCCGGGCGCGACGTGCCTGATAGCGAGCGAGACACGAGAGTGGTAATTCTCATGTTCCTGAGTGTGTTTTTGTACTCCACAATCACCCAACTCGAGAAGCTGTTGGTTAACCACACTGAACTTCTTGTCAAGTACAGCACTTTCTTGAAGTTTATTCAACAGAATTGGTTCAGAATGATGACAGCATCAGACTTCAGCGGCTAACCGCTTCTAGATCCCGCACAGAGGAGTGTGGAGCTTCGGTTAGAGTTTCCACTTGATAATCGTAGTGGTAATCGAGAGACACAGAGAAAGAAATGGTTAAGAGAGTGAGAGAGCATGAAAGGGAGAGAGAGAGAGTACAAAGCACGTGCTTGTGATGCTGAAAGGAAACATTCGGCATTGTGGACAGCAATGTTGGCGCAATGTGGATACAACCACTACAAACACGAGTGTCCCCGGATCAAGCGTGTGAAAGTGCCTTGGAGCCCATCTCCACCAGCACAGATCTAACAGTTACTCTTCTTACAAATGGAAGCACTAGCTCTACGAGAGTTAACGAGAACATTCGGGAATTGAATTCGGGCTACTTACCTTGTCGGTGTGTTTAATTGACTAGAGGTAAACGGTGAATCGTTCGCATCGAAGAAATCGTCCTCGCCCTCCGAACTCGAGTAGGACGTTTCCGGCACTGTGGAGAAGGTATGGATCGGTTCGGTTATCATGACGATGCTTGGATGACGATGCCTGCGCCTCCGTCGCCGCCGGTTCCGCTTCACCGTCAATACATGCCGCGCGAGTACCAGCAGTAACACTATGACCAGCGCCGCCAGAAAGCCGCACAGCAGTATACATGTGCACTCCAACTTTTACGCGCTCGTCCCAACCGGGTCGTACACAACCACAACAACACAAAGCGCACCTTGTTTCCTTGCTAGCGTACACCGTTTTTTTCCTTTGAAAGGATGTGCTTTTCCCTTAAGCTTTGTGAGCGTACTTTTTTAATTTCTATCTGATTCTACAAGACGACAAAGAACACTCGATTTGGAAACACACATTGGAGACGCTGGTGACGCAAAAACACAAAAATCTTCTACACACTACCTACAGCAAATGTCAGTCCTACGGGTGACACAGTCACAGCGTACAGCTTCAGTACCGCACCGAGCAGAAAGATCTCTTTTCGTTCCCTAAGAAGCATCCCTTGCTGTCCGCAATTGCTTCACGACAGTATACTCCGTCCGCATCCACTCTCATCTGGGGACAGACACTCAAGCTTCTCTCGCGCGCGCCGTAAAACCGGTCGTACGGTCGTTTGGGAAACGAACAATACTTAGACAAACTTTCGTTAATATGCCTCAACAGTGTACAGTGTACTTGGTACGCGATTCTACCAGGACCCAAACCTAAATACTATCGAAAGTGCCGTATGTGTTGTGGAACGAAACAGTACGTTCAAAAGCTTCCGTTGTTGATGCTTATTCTTTTTTCCTTCTTTTCGGGCGCCGACAATGGCACGCGCTGGTGTCCGTACACGCCGGAACAGGATACTGTACTACCAGGCGTTACCATTAATTGGCGGTCGCTGTAATCCCCCCTTCAAGTGTACAGGGGTCGCTCCCCATGAAGAAGGAAGTGCGGGCTGATTTCGGAGAAAATCGGAAACCGGAAAAGCTCTCGCGTAACTCTCACACACTAGCTTTCTTTCGGTCGGGAGCAAAAAAATCTCACTTTTCTAACATTTTTTGTTCGTTACTCGGCCGGCTCTCAGCTCGTAAAGGGATGACCGATCGCGCTCTCGTACGCGGTACTAGACGAACCGTTCGCGTACAGTATTCTGCAGTGGTTCTGCTCTGGAATACTGCTAAAAATAAATCGATATCCACGTGATTTTAATGAAAACGTTACGCACTCCAAACTATAGACAGCGCGTGGCACGTTTACGAAGCGAGAGAGAGAGAGAGAGAGAGACTGAGCGCCCGAGCGCCAGAGAGCGAGATAATCGTATGCGAAATGTTCCTCCTCAAACCGTCCGGACGCACACGGGTCTTGGGCTTCGCGAGGGCTCGGTTACCGTGCGGCATTTTTCTGACAGTTTAGTACCGCATTACACATGCCAATGCCCGGATACCGGAACCGGTCGCATATGGAAAGCTTGCCGTAGCTCGAAGTCGAACGAGTAAGAAATACGGGCGAGATCGGAAGGATAGACGCGTTTTGCGGGGAGGTTTTTGTTTTAGGCTGCGAGTTCTCGGTCAGGGGAAACAACAAAAAAACTAATCGCGAAAAAAGCTGCAACTGTCTAACAAATATTCATACTTTCCAGCCCGAACGTTTCGTTGTTGAGTGAATTTTTCCGTTTTTTTTTGCTAGTGGATATAAGACGGATGAGACACGACATGTTTCGCCTACGTTGGGTTTCAACAAAAACCGGCCGCCCGGGGTCTTGTGTGCAAAAAAGTTAGCTCTTTTGTTTTTGCTGCTGCTGCTGCTGCTGCTCGTGCCAAGCCTTTGGATGTTGGCAGTACTTGTTTATGCGGTGTTATTGTTAGTGTCATTGCTAGGACAAGTGAAGAAGTTGTCGTTTCTGTGGTAAAAATACACACACACACACGCACATACATAGCCCGCAGTGATGGTTACATGGTTCAGGCGGCTTGTCTCGAATGTTGCGCAACTAAGCATCCTAATTAGCCGGCGAACGAAACACCACCGAACGAAGAACGTATTGCGAAATCAAGGACAAAAAAAATGTACCTAGCTTCGTGCGTGCGATCAAGAGCAGCAAACCGTTCGATCGATTGGGACCGTATCGATTAGTAACAGCCGTTGGTGATAAGCGTCTTCCCTGTCATTAACCTTCGGCAAGGTTTATGATGGCGGCTGCTCGAATTATACCCTTGATATGCACGCCTGTTAAACTCCCTGTCATTTTTCGACGCGCGACAATTAATGTCACAATTACCTATAACCTGTTCCTTCATCGTCTACAGCTTAAGCACGGTTGATATTTGAATGAAACTACCAGGGCTGTTTCTTTTCGATGAACCTTCACCTCATGATGAGCGGTACACATCAGGACAGGTTCCTCTCCTAACGATACGCATTTGTGCTCTTTCTACTTAACCGAGCTTTTTTTAGTTAGTAAGACCATGAGTCAGTGAGCGATTAATGGAGATGCGCGTGGTGTTGGTGGTGGCGTTGGTCATAGTGCATACATACTGTTTCACTGGGTCAAATGAAAACAAAACCGTTTGTCGACCGAACAACATATACATACCGCTGATAGAAGCATGTGGAATGTTGACACGCCGCACGCCCTCTTGACATTCGTCCGCCTCCTCGATGTCGGTCGGTAGCGAAGAAGACATCACACCCACGACCAGACCTGTAAGTGTTTGGGTCCGAAAAAGAAACAAACGGTGGAAATATTATTGGTGGTTCAAGTTTTACTAAGACTCTAGCGAAACCTACCAGACTCGCTGGGTTCCGTTTCCGTTTCGGACTTACTAGAGATAGGACCTTGGTAGATGCCGTTGATAGGGTTCGCGGTGTTCTGTGAAGATTGAGAAACGATTAAGTGTGTTTACTGTAAACAGGAAGAGTTGAATAGACTACTTACCTTTGCGATCTGGAGAAGCACTATTGAATGTTTTATATTATCCAGCATTGCCTAAAAACAGATGACCCATAAATACGTAAGTTCAGGTGAAAGAATTCCCTTCAGTGTGCGCCACTACTTACGTTGACATGCTCGTTGATCGGTTTGAGGTGTGTTGCTTCCTCCGTGTCACCAAGCGCTTCCAGCCTCGCATCGAGTTTCTGTATTTGAACGAGAAAAGGGAATCAATGAATAATGTGCTCCAATTAAGGGTGACAAAGTTCGAACAGCACACTTACCGTTGTTTGGTCAATCATTAGCTGCAGAAATGCGTCCGCTTCCGTTACCTTCCGGTCGAACAGTACCAAATTGTTCGACCGCCGTACACTGGAACCGGGCGTACCGCCACCAGCTCCACTACCGCCGCCACTGCCCGGTCCTCCAACGCCGGATGTGAAACCCATCGCGCTGCTCTGTGCGCTAGTACTACCGCTGCCGTTGTTGTACTGCTGATCCCACAATGCTCTGCTTCGGTTTGCATGCCGCAGTATGGAGTCCTCTAGGCGACGAACCCATTTTTCGCGTTCTTCTGCATCACGCGCCTATTATTGATTTTGTGTGTGCGTTTTTTTGTTGTTGTACGTTGTAATACGTGGGACCGTGTGTGTGTGCATGACATTGTGCCATTTAAACAACAAAACCAGGACACGTTGGATGGGTGTGTATAGTGTGTGTGTTTGTGTGCGTGGGGATAATTATCAAGCGAAGGGAAATCGTTAGCCACACGTGGAGCTATTTTCACGAAACTAAAAGGAATAGGTTCAGGTTCTTACCTGAAAGTGGAACGTCTTGTGATCGACGGTGATCGTAAATGTGTTCACGTCCTGGTCGTCTATGCCGATGATGGCCCCCTTTAGACGGACGCAACCTCGCCGGACGCCTTTCATCATCTTTTCTTTTGACTGTAGGAGAACAACAAAAAGAAAATCGAAAAATACGTTAAAAGTGTTATTTGAATCACGTTGATTCTTCCGAAGAATATGACTAATTCGGGAAAAACTTTCGTTGCAAGTATGTGAATGAATATCAGATCCAAGGAATAGAACTAGAGCATGCCCTGACATACTGGATGGGAATTCTTTTACTCAAAATATTATAACGTACACGGTATCCAAAGGAGAAGCTTACTCAAGTATGTTTATCGTAAAGTTCATCAGTAAAGTTGTCAGTTCATTACGAGTTAATATCATCCACAATAGACTACATATTGGCCTCGATTTCTCGTCCGTTTTGTCCAACATCGTTCCAGAGGTCATTGTAAGCCGTTTATTGCTAGTTCTTTGTGGGTTTGTGACGTATTAAAGACCTCTACTCCAATAAAAACAAGTATGTGGCACACTTCACGCATACTTTACGCACAATGTACTGGGGTGATGTATTGTCGGTTTGTCGTAATATGACGCACATTAATGTCTAATTAAATTTTCGGAGTAATTAAGCAAACCGCACGTAAACGAAACGGTTTGCTCGCTGTGTGCGGAGCAAAACATACGGCAGTGTGCCGTAGCGTGAAGCAGCCCAATCAATCAGTCTACAGGACGGTGTGTCTACGTCAGGAACGAAAATATTCATGAAGCTATTTCTATTCATGTTTCACGGGATACAAATTACAGAACTTTTTTTAACACATCCTCGAATCATGCTCTGCGACACAGAGACTCTTAGGTGTAAATTAGATGTAATTATCAATGTATGTAGTTACAATGGAAGAGGGGATATTAATCGAAAAGAAAATCCATTTTTTTTTTTTTGGCAACTCAGTCCCTTCGCAAAAGAAACATACAAGTGTCCTTCACACTACTTGCTTTTGCATGATTGCCGCCGTCGGCTTGAAGAAAAAAAAACACACACCGCTGTACAGTTTGCTCCAAAAACAGAACTTGTTTATCTGACGCAACAAGAAGCAGCCCGAGAGCGTGTTCTAAAAGCGACACATGGCATCGGGGCGCTTCGACAAGCAAGGCCCCCTACCGATGATGGGCAGTCTTACCGGCGCCATGCACTTCGCACAGAACCAACTCCAAAAACTCAAACGAACGAAACTGCAATCGTTTCAAAACAAACCAGCTTATAAGCGGCTGCCTGCTTGGCGCGGGTTCTCAGTACGCGCGTAACACATCCACGAAACTGAGGTCCGAAGGCCGTCCAGCGGAACGGTCGTCCATCCAAGCTGAAGACATCCATGTTGGTGGAAACACGAAAAAGATTTCTGCTATCAAACATCAACCTTCTTTTTTGTTTGCAGTAACAGCAGCAACATCTACTAAATCCCCCTCCTTAAGCCGGGCAAAAGTCAACTTGTGCAGAAGTAGTATAAAGTGGGGGGAGGCTTTGCTTAGAAAGTTGCATATGGTGTGCGTTCTAGTAGTGCCGGTGGTGGTAACCTGAGGGCGGTGTGTGTTGTGCGCGCGAGTACTAAATGAGATAAGTTGCTGTACTTTTTTTTCGCCACTTAATCACTTGCCAAGTGCGACACGAGCGAGATGGACCTGTACCAGTATTACTTCTACGAAAATGCCGGTAAGTGATGTGATGTGGCTCTTCGTAGTGTCCATGAACATAGACATTGACTACAGGTGGACTATGTTCAAATATCTTTAATGTGTTTTTCTTTTCTTTACGCACTTGTTGTACGGATAGATCAACGAACTAAAGACTGGTTTCTGGCGGGGTCACCATTTCCAATTATCGGCATCATTATCTGCTACTTGGCGTTGGTGTACTACATAGTTCCTAGGTAATTGACTAAATTTTTGTAACTTTATTTGTGACTAGTGCGGCTTAATAATTCATACTCTTTACATATTCCGTCACAGATACATGAAAAATCGGGAAGCTTACCAGCTGAAGACATTTATGGGTTTCTACAACCTGTTCCAGGTGCTGTACTGTGTGTTCCTCATTACAAATGTAAGTCTCTCAAGCCTGGGCATCCGCATAATACACTCTAACGTCAAAATGTATTCTTCACCACCACATTTTAGCTAGTGAAAGCCGGTTGGAGACCATACTTTTTCTACCGATGCGTCGAAACCGACTACTCCAACGAACCGAAAGCGATGCTAATGGTCGAAACCACCTGGTACCTACTGATGATCAAGCTGTTCGAACTGCTCGAGACGGTTCTGTTCGTGCTGCGCAAGAAACAGAACCAGGTGTCGGTACTGCACGTGTACCATCACATAAGCACGTTTGTGATAGCGTACATCTACACGAAATACATTGGAGGTAAGATTTATTAGCCCAGGATCGTGTGTCCCGATCGATAACATATTTCTCGTTTCAGGAAGCATGCTTACGTTCTCCATTGTGGCGAACTGTGTCGTGCACATCATCATGTACTCGTACTACTTCATGTCTGCGTACGATGTGCCACTGTTCAAGTTCCTCGTGTCAAAGTACAAAAAATATATCACCAAAATTCAACTGGTAAGAAACCGGCTCCACTTCGCCTTAATGTCCCATTATTTATCACCCTTATTTCTACCCTATACAGATCCAGTTCTGTCTGATGATGATAAACAATCTGCTCGGTCTCAATCCGCACTGTAACGTGTCCAAACCGTTCCTGGCAATGTACATACCGAACATCCTCATCCTGACGTATCTGTTCTACGATTTCTATAAGAAATCCTACAGCAAATCCAAAGCCGCCAAAGCGAAGCAATAAGTGAACCAACACGAACAGACACACACACACGCACACAGTTTTGCATGTGACATACACTTGAGACGCGGTTGGCGCGAAATCCTTGGAGTGCAATAATACATCGATTTTAGGCTACAGTCACAACCGGCCACCAGCGGGGCCCAATCTGGCAGGTGTTGAACGACCGAAATACGGGTTGAAAGCACGCGAACCCCAAGGAAAAAGGGCTGTGGATTCAAATATCGGGCAAATATATCGTTTCCATTGCCTTAGCGAGCTGGGAAAGCTTTAACTAATGTGATTGAATTCGGTGTGAGAGAGAGAGAGAGAGAGAGAGAGAGAGAGAGAGAGAGTGAGAGAGAAAGATCAAGGAGTGAGAGCTCCTATTTTTGTATGCCATTTCTTTTTATATTTTTTAATGGAAGGTTTTAGTATCATATAGGCGGGTTAAAAAGGGTGGGTTGACAACATGCAGACAGAGTAGAAGACGGGTTATTTATGTTTTTATATTATTATTTGTATAAAAAAAAGAAATGTTATAAATAATAACAAACAACACAAACACTATCATCAAATAACGTTACAATCTTGCGGTCGTGATCGGACGCGGGTCAATTATTGCAGCGCGGAACATAGTTCCCGAGTTTTTATCACTGCGAACTTAATTTCGGCTTCCGGGTGCATAGATAGCAAGTGAAGAGAATTAAAATATTTAAAAATTAATGCAAAATTAAAAGATAAAACACACAATTGCTACTCTTGCAGTTACGCAAGGATACACTCTCAATAAATGCAGAGATGTTTATAGATGCGTTACGGTGAGGCTGAAACCAAAACAAAAAGCCTACACACACATACTTGAAATTACAAAACAACGAATAAATAATCAAAAATAAAGAGGAAACTTATTGAAGGATAATTTTATGTGGTATAGGTTTGATTTTTAAGGAAAAACATATCACATAACAGAAAAAATAACAGAACACAGCGTATAATTCAACAACTCCTTTGACATTTAAATTAATTGTAAAATAGGACTATTTTTTAATATTAACATATTACGAAGTTGATGCTGCAAGTTTTATTTTCATTAATATGAAAATAAATATTCCTAAAAAGCATGTAAAAACATTAGTTTCACAAACCAAATCACGCCGTTGCTCATCCCCCAACGAAATTTGCACACAAGTTATGCCACAAGAAAATGTTGAACACAAGTGTATAATGCAAGTAAGAAATGGCCTGGCCTGTGGTTGCATGCAAGTGGCATCAGCAGAGTTTGATTTATTTAATTTGTTTTTCGTTCTATTACCATCTGTAATGAAATGCGTTAGAAGATACATTTTATGTTGTAATACAATTTTTAAAACAATATAAGCAAACTTTTTCATTCGTTTTTTTACATATTCTTAAGAAGATATTTAGAGTTTAAAGGAAATTGATAAATTCTTCTCTATATACACACAGTTCTTGTTTGAATCAGAGCATTTGGAATTGTCAATTATAACCAAATTAGAAGCATAAAAGTGGTGCAACTTTGTGGTGAATTGATAGCGGTGACGATTACTAACACGAAGAAACCGGAATGAAGTCCCATCCATTTTAGTATCATCCCATGTTTCCCCAACAGAGAGCAGGTATTGAAACACCATCACCCTGTATTTGTGGCCGACTATAAGAGGTTCAGAAAGCCGATTAAATATAACGATAGCCAACACCAATTTGAATGTATGAGAGATAACTTACTTCAAATCTTTTCAATTAGAGTAAGAACTCAAGGATAGTCACGTATTTTGCAGGAAAGACAAGGATTACAAGTATAGTTTTAGAGCCTGTTTACGTAATGAGATTTACATCTGTTGAAGGCACCTTACAGTTCTTTTAAATTTGTCCCTAAGGGTGAAGGGAGCAACGACCCAAGATGGACCGTCATTAAACAGTACGTAGGAACAATAATAAGGTAAAGAAGGTAGTATCAAAGTGCACAGTATCAAATGCCGGATAATCGATACGAATAAACCAAGAAAATATGGTTTGACATACCGGTCTTCAAACGGCAGGACCGGGGTTCGAATCCCGTCGGACCGCCACCCCGTACGCAGGACTAGCTATCCAGCTAAGCTAGAAATAGTAGGCCAAGACCTTCTGAGGTTGCAGAACCAAAGAGGAAGAGAAGTTGAGGGAAAATGCTGTCACACTTTTTTCTGATTAAAATATTGTTTCATAGACTTTTCGCGGTTCATTAAACAATTAAGTGGAACATAGTGAAATGTTCTTTGAACGGTAATGAAACAGGAAGGTTTACATTCAGGAATTCTTGAACATGGTACTATTGACTCAATAAACATTTATAAGATACAAAACGTTCATGCATGCCACCGTACATTAGACAGCATCAATATGAACGCATCATTTCGAGGACGTTACGGGGTCATTGTTCTGTCAACAATGCAATACCTTCTGTTCAATCGCATCATTAAGTAGTTAACAAAAACTACTTCCTTCTTTAGTTTGCTTATGTCTAATTGATTCGCTCACTAAACAGCTAAACAAAAATATTTCTTCCCTTTAAAGTTATCAACAACTACAAATTTCTATAATTGTTATTAGTATCGATATGTTTGAACGATTTTCTGTAGACAAACAACATCAAACTAAAAAGTTTGAAAAAAGAAGAAGCAATGTTATCCAACGAACACATGTGTGCAACAACCTCCGGGTCACGTAACATTCGCTTTGATAATGATAATGGGTGTTGTTCTAAGTGATTACAGTTGATAGTGGTCATTTGTGCACCTGCGTGTTTGGAGTAGCCAAAACTGTTAGATAAGTGATCACCCGATCTGTTTGCTTACGTGCCAACCAGTGGCTGTTGATCTAGCGCGAACACAATCACGCTCGATTCCCGCTCACATTTATTTCACTAAATGTGTTACGTGTCAAATATTTTGACTGTAAACGACCGTCAAAAATGCTTGTGTAAAGAAAGTTAGACATTGATCGAGATACGGTGATTGTTTACACGCGATTTGGAGTTACTTCACTGGAGAGTGTGAGAGAGCGAGTGTGTGAGAGAGTTTCCAAATTAGTAGTTGCCCGATGCTGCCCTTTGCAGATATGATCTGCAATCGAAAAACTGAATGAATTAATTGATAATCAATTGCATACTGATGAACGAAATTCGCTAGAGAACTACAAAGAATCGACAAAGCCGATAAAGATATCTTGCAACAACATGCTCATTGTTGGTTCAAATCTTGATCGAATTGAATAAATCTGGAAGCTTCACGCTCAATTTGTGTTGAGTTTGTCTTACGAAAACATCATCAGACGCTTGCCCATCTCTGAGTTTAGTTGTAGTGGTGCTAGTGTAAAAAGTACGTAGAATAACTTGCGTAAGTGTAAGGATACAGATGCGCTTAAAGATAACGAACAACTTGTTGAACGGCTAAATCCAACAGTGAACGAAAAAAGTTGACAACCCCTGTACTATCTCGAAAGCCCCAAATTTCTGCCAGGGAGAGTCTAGCACGCACCGCTAAGCCGTGTGATGATGTAGCGTGTCGCATGCCATTTCCATCGCTGCAACACACCAGCAGATTGTTGCACCGGTCAGTGCGGTGGAACGAAAGTTACGTTGGAATCGGCTACCATTTCCATAGTGACCCGGGGGCAGAACGCACGCGTCACAGACTCAAACGCGTTGGAGTGTAGTCAGAAAAGGGGGACAACAAACGCGCACACCAACCAAACCATTGCTGAAACACACTTATTTCTTACATTGTGTCCACAAACCGCGATCGCACGCGGCTCAGTCATTGTCGGACCGTGTAAGGTGTTGCAACGGTGTGCTGCGGTGCTAGGGGATTTCGAGCTCTCACGGATTAGCCGAGCCGCACCACGTCAGGATGGACTCGAATGTGACCGAAACGGTGGGAGAGTCACTGCAGCAACAGTTTGACCATTGGTACACCTTCCTCGTCGAGGACCTGAGTGACAAACGGACCGCTCATCTCCCGTTCCTGCACAGTCCACTATGGCCCCTGTCAGTGCTCTCCGTCTACTTCCTGCTCGTGTTCTACTGGATACCGCAGTAAGTATGGCAGACGCCAGAAAAGATACCACCGCGCGAACCCTTAGATGGACCACTTCCTTAACCGTAACCATGTGCGCACTGCTGATATTCTCCCCTTCGCGTCATCCACCCTCTCCTCAGCTATATGCGCGATCGCAAACCGTACGATCTGCGCAAGCTAATGCTGGCGTACAACGTGTTCCAGGTGGTGGTGTGCTACTGTCTGATCCGGCAGCTCGTACGCCACGGCTGGACATTCCGCTATCTGTACACGTGCGAACTGGCAGACTATTCCGCCAGTCGGGACGCGATCGGATTCCTGCATGCCGCCTACCTTAACTATTGCGTCAAAACGGCAGAGCTGGTGGAGACGGTTCTGTTTGCGCTGCGGAAGAAGCGTAGCCAGATTTCGTTCCTGCACGTCTATCACCACGTGTTCACCTATCTGCTGGCCTGGATCTTCGCCAAGTATGTTGGAGGTGCGTTGGAAAAACAGGCGTCCGGTTTCACAGTACGAGGATCACTATCAATACCGTTCTCATCTCATCTTGCTTTCTCTCGCAGGAAGTATGCTGACGTACACAATCATCGTTAATTCGCTGGTACACATGTGCATGTATTCGTACTATCTGCTAGCGGTCATACCGAACTATGTGCCCTTTTCGTTGAACAAACTGAAACGATACATCACCGCACTCCAGATTGTAAGTATAGGCTCTGGCAGCATCGGACCGGACAGCCGCGTATGACGAGTGTGTCTTGTGTTAAACACCTTCCAGATACAGCTGGTGAGCATCCTGGTGAACATCATGTTCGCTATGCGCAGTAGTTGCGCCATCCCGCGTACCCACATCCTGCTCTATGCACCCTACATGGTTGTGCTGATATCCATGTTCATCAACTTCTATATGAAGACGTACAGTGGCATCACCAAGGCGCTCAACGTCTGCTACACCGACGGTGGCGTCGTTAAAAAGGTGAAATAGTGATCCTTTTGGGGATTTATTCTGTTTCAAAAAAAAAAAAAAAAACCTGAACCCAGCCGTATGACAGTGAGTGCGTACCGTGTAAAGCAATGGAAGTGAAACCGACGAAAGTGATGAAAAGCGGAAATCGCACTTACGATTCCCAGTGATCAATAGGGGGCAACACAAACCAGACGCTGCCATGCGGGGTAGATAGATGGGCAAATGTGGGAAATGTGGGTATCGGGAAATGAAGTTGGGGCAAGTGCCAACATTCTACATAGCATTTGCATCGATAAACTGATGCACAATTAATTGCACAGCTAAGTTTCTGCTATTCTGTTTTAAATGTTGCATCGCACGCGCACAAAAAAAACTCGCGCAGGGACACAAAAACACACACTGTAGATACACACACACACACTTGATTTCGTTTTGTGATTTAAGGCCACGCCGCGCTTTATCTTCTTCTGCCATCCTGGTATGTGGATGAATAATAATTAAGCTTCCCGCTTCGATTAGCTGATGACACGACACGGGTGACACACATGATTTCACATGAATTTGAAAGCAAAATCCTAATAGTATGCATACGAATGTGTTAAGCCGTAGCCGCCATTCCAGTGCAGCTTCCTGTAAGGCGTTACTGCAATTTAACAAAACAATACAAAAAAACATTAAATTATCTGCCCTAGCTTGTAAGGTGGGTGTCACTCGCTCGCAGGGCGGGGGGGGAGGAAGCAAACGAAAAGCTTTTAAAACGAATTTGTAAGAAAGAGAGAATAAAGAGAGAAAATGATAAAAACAGTTAACGTTGCTATTTATATTTTGGAAAGCAGTACCGAAACTAACCGAACGATCATCAATTAACGATCGGAAGCGATCGGATAGTAAAGAGATTTTTAATGTATACGGTACAATATCATCCGAAATAAATGGTTTTATGTTAGGAAAAAAAAACATTCCAAATGAATTATTTCAAAATAAAGCAAAACACACAGGTTGGTAAATTATTCTTGTTACGAAATAGCAATTGAGAAAATGTTGTTTAAAGTGATCACTCTATGTTCAATGATGGTCAGCAACAAAATTTAATTCAACGATCGATTTCTAGTCAATACGAATTGATTAAAAACGTTCGCAATTATTCGTTTCGTAATGATTTAATATTAAAACAATTGTGTTAAGAGAAATCTCATCGTTTTTTTGTTGTTGAAGATCATTTGAAACGATCCAATGTCGCTGATACACTTTCAAACTCGTTGTTGTTTGTCGAAATGTTACACGTTTTATACTCGTAAAACCTTCAAAAGCCAAAAAAGTCTTTTCTGTGCATTAAATGTACGGTTCAATCGAGATTTCAACCCAAGACTGATCTGTCATAAAGTCGCTGCTTTACTGATAGCATTCAAGAACTCTTTTTTGATTGTGATTTGTTAAAGATAGATCCATCACGATCACGAAAGGCCTATGGTACTGTATTAGATAATCAAAAAGACCGAAAAGTATTTAAAAAATACTGCATAAACTATCTTTGATTCTGACCATCGGAACCATCTCTCCTGACAGGGTCGACTGATGCCAGACTCAGCAGAAGCTCAACCTTTTGAAGCATGTAATGTGAAATCCAATGCACAATGCGAAGTTAATTAAACAGTAGAAGGATACAGTCATTGTCTGTTGTGTGAACAATGGCTTCCCGTTTTCCATCAAACTTGGTTCGACAACTTTACATTTGATTAATAGATGCCCGGTTTCACAGTACGAGGATCACTATCAATACCGTTCTCATCTCATCTTGCTTTCTCTCGCAGGAAGTATGCTGACGTACACAATCATCGTTAATTCGCTGGTACACATGTGCATGTATTCGTACTATCTGCTAGCGGTCATACCGAACTATGTGCCCTTTTCGTTGAACAAACTGAAACGATACATCACCGCACTCCAGATTGTAAGTATAGGCTCTGGCAGCATCGGACCGGACAGCCGCGTATGACGAGTGTGTCTTGTGTTAAACACCTTCCAGATACAGCTGGTGAGCATCCTGGTGAACATCATGTTCGCTATGCGCAGTAGTTGCGCCATCCCGCGTACCCACATCCTGCTCTATGCACCCTACATGGTTGTGCTGATATCCATGTTCATCAACTTCTATATGAAGACGTACAGTGGCATCACCAAGGCGCTCAACGTCTGCTACACCGACGGTGGCGTCGTTAAAAAGGTGAAATAGTGATCCTTGTGGGGATGTATTCTGTTTCAAAAAAAAAAAAAAAACCTGAACCCAGCCGTATGACAGTGAGTGCGTACCGTGTAAAGCAATGGAAGTGAAACCGACGAAAGTGATGAAAAGCGGAAATCGCACTTACGATTCCCAGTGATCCAAAAGGGGGCAACACAAACAGACGCTGCCATGCGGGGTAGATAGATGGGCAAATGTGGGAAATGTGGGTATCGGGAAATGAAGTTGGGGCAAGTGCCAACATTCTACATAGCATTTGCATCGATAAACTGATGCACAATTAATTGCACAGCTAAGTTTCTGCTATTCTGTTTTAAATGTTGCATCGCACGCGCACAAAAAAAACTCGCGCAGGGACACAAAAACACACACTGTAGATACACACACACACACACACTTGATTTCGTTTTGTGATTTAAGGCCACGCCGCGCTTTATCTTCTTCTGCCATCCTGGTATGTGGATGAATAATAATTAAGCTTCCCGCTTCGATTAGCTGATGACACGACACGGGTGACACACATGATTTCACATGAATTTGAAAGCAAAATCCTAATAGTATGCATACGAATGTGTTAAGCCGTAGCCGCCATTCCAGTGCAGCTTCCTGTAAGGCGTTACTGCAATTTAACAAAACAATACAAAAAAACATTAAATTATCTGCCCTAGCTTGTAAGGTGGGTGTCACTCGCTCGCAGGGCGGGGGGGGAGGAAGCAAACGAAAAGCTTTTAAAACGAATTTGTAAGAAAGAGAGAATAAAGAGAGAAAATGATAAAAACAGTTAACGTTGCTATTTATATTTTGGAAAGCAGTACCGAAACTAACCGAACGATCATCAATTAACGATCGGAAGCGATCGGATAGTAAAGAGATTTTTAATGTATACGGTACAATATCATCCGAAATAAATGGTTTTATGTTAGGAAAAAAAAACATTCCAAATGAATTATTTCAAAATAAAGCAAAACACACAGGTTGGTAAATTATTCTTGTTACGAAATAGCAATTGAGAAAATGTTGTTTAAAGTGATAACTCTATGTTCAATGGTGGTCAGAAACAAAATTTAATTCAACGATCGATTTCTAGTCAATACGAATTGATTAAAAACGTTCGCAATTATTCGTTTCGTAATGATTTAATATTAAAACAATTGTAGTAGGGGGCAACACAAACAGACGCTGCCATGCGGGGTAGATAGATGGGCAAATGTGGGAAATGTGGGTATCGGGAAATGAAGTTGGGGCAAGTGCCAACATTCTACATAGCATTTGCATCGATAAACTGATGCACAATTAATTGCACAGCTAAGTTTCTGCTATTCTGTTTTAAATGTTGCATCGCACGCGCACAAAAAAAACTCGCGCAGGGACACAAAAACACACACTGCAGATACACACACACACACTTGATTTCGTTTTGTGATTTAAGGCCACGCCGCGCTTTATCTTCTTCTGCCATCCTGGTATGTGGATGAATAATAATTAAGCTTCCCGCTTCGATTAGCTGATGACACGACACGGGTGACACACATGATTTCACATGAATTTGAAAGCAAAATCCTAATAGTATGCATACGAATGTGTTAAGCCGTAGCCGCCATTCCAGTGCAGCTTCCTGTAAGGCGTTACTGCAATTTAACAAAACAATACAAAAAAACATTAAATTATCTGCCCTAGCTTGTAAGGTGGGTGTCACTCGCTCGCAGGGCGGGGGGGGAGGAAGCAAACGAAAAGCTTTTAAAACGAATTTGTAAGAAAGAGAGAATAAAGAGAGAAAATGATAAAAACAGTTAACGTTGCTATTTATATTTTGGAAAGCAGTACCGAAACTAACCGAACGATCATCAATTAACGATCGGAAGCGATCGGATAGTAAAGAGATTTTTAATGTATACGGTACAATATCATCCGAAATAAATGGTTTTATGTTAGGAAAAAAAAACATTCCAAATGAATTATTTCAAAATAAAGCAAAACACACAGGTTGGTAAATTATTCTTGTTACGAAATAGCAATTGAGAAAATGTTGTTTAAAGTGATCACTCTATGTTCAATGATGGTCAGCAACAAAATTTAATTCAACGATCGATTTCTAGTCAATACGAATTGATTAAAAACGTTCGCAATTATTCGTTTCGTAATGATTTAATATTAAAACAATTGTGTTAAGAGAAATCTCATCGTTTTTTTGTTGTTGAAGATCATTTGAAACGATCCAATGTCGCTGATACACTTTCAAACTCGTTGTTGTTTGTCGAAATGTTACACGTTTTATACTCGTAAAACCTTCAAAAGCCAAAAAAGTCTTTTCTGTGCATTAAATGTACGGTTCAATCGAGATTTCAACCCAAGACTGATCTGTCATAAAGTCGCTGCTTTACTGATAGCATTCAAGAACTCTTTTTTGATTGTGATTTGTTAAAGATAGATCCATCACGATCACGAAAGGCCTATGGTACTGTATTAGATAATCAAAAAGACCGAAAAGTATTTAAAAAATACTGCATAAACTATCTTTGATTCTGACCATCGGAACCATCTCTCCTGACAGGGTCGACTGATGCCAGACTCAGCAGAAGCTCAACCTTTTGAAGCATGTAATGTGAAATCCAATGCACAATGCGAAGTTAATTAAACAGTAGAAGGATACAGTCATTGTCTGTTGTGTGAACAATGGCTTCCCGTTTTTCATCAAACTTGGTTCGACAACTTTACATTTGATTAATAGACACGTTGGAAATTAGATATTGTGACAGTTTTACAAATCGATTCAATTGACTGAGCATGTTAGTTCGTTTTGAATGGAATCCTACTAACAGCGTCAAACCAATCCATTGTTTTAATGTATTGTTGTTGAAAATTAATGTTGCAGTATTTTATTGCAATATAAAACAACCAACTTAATTAAGTCAAACAGTATAATTTACACTGATGATGCTGATTAATGTCGATCTACAGTTGGTCAACGTAAAAGTCTGTCAGTCGTTATTCTTTTCCACTTCTTTGGCGCTACATCCTTCCGAGATTCTGGTCTACCAGTTTCTTGCTTAATTGACTGAAGTTATCTAGCTTCAGATAACTTCAGATAACAGATAGCAATGGATGTGCGTTCTAACTGAATTATAAGTAACTTTACTGAATTAACTGAAGAATGTTCTATTAGAAGGAAACTTTACAAATAATGTAACAAACCTTGTCCTTTTCACTTAATACAGGACCCAAAATAGTGATTACAATCTTGATTTGATTTGTTTATCAATGCGAATGGATACTAAATGCGCAGTTTTACGAACCTTGCGTGTGTCAACGTGAAAAAACCCAAACTAGAAATTACCTGTTTGCTTCTCGGGACTACTTGCACATCGCATCTGTTTACGGTACAAGGTGGTAAAGATATTTTTGTAACACGAATGGTATAAAAAAGGGAAATTTTAGCACCTACTACGCATAAAAATAAAATACCCTCTATAACAAGCAAAAACTAAGGAAGGAAAGAATTACCTCAAAAAAGCAATATGTTTCACAACAACTGACACGTGTGGGACAGACTGTGGTGCGCTCTAAGAACAACCTTAACTGAACTTTCTTGCCAGCCAACGAGTTGTTGTTTTCGAACCCCTTTTAGAGTGTTGTGAATGCTGCCAAAATTGATATTTGCAGACTAGTTTTTATTCGTAGTGTATCTTAAAGACATCCAGCAAAACATTCGCACATCACTCCGGAAAGCCCTAGATTCGCGGGTGGGGAAGTTTCAAGTTCAGTAATTTTATTGCTCCATTAGGATAAAAAACTTCAAAACACTTTTATCGCTATGCTTTATAGTGTGTTCATTATGCAAAAAAATAGTTTCAAAACAACAAGCAACAACATGAAACACACACCAAACCTTTTGGACTTATGGCTTATGACATGCTCTTTCTATTCCTTCGGATAACAAGAAGTCTACAATCAACAGTAACGTGTCCACTATCCTTATTAAAAGGAGCTTTCTTTTTGATGCCTCCGATATTACCCAAGGAGAGCTACGAATGTATAATATACAGAACAAGAACTCAGGAGGGCAGAGGACACACCATGCTGTACGTTTGCGTCAAACGGTGTTAACAAGCCATTACACATTCTAAAACGCAGTCACCGATTGACGTTCATTTCTTCAGGAAGCCACGTACCTGAAGTATACGTACTGGCCGGTCACAAACCCCGATCACTCTCTGCAGGTACTTATAGGTGTTCTTAATTGCCGCTTTAATTACTGCACCATATCCCTGAATGCTTGCGTCGATAACGTAATGCGTGATGCGCTCAATGCCCCCGGGAAACCACTACAGCCCTACCAGAACTTCCTCTCCATTCTGACGCCACTACGTACCCGTGTCTAAGATGTTAGCTGACGTACCGGACTAACACCCGGACACGGAAAACCGGCGTCATCCACTAAGTAGACGACGTAATCACGAAAAATAGGATCGTAATTCTACTTGCAAACCATACTCACTCATCCTACCGTCCCAAAGGTGATCGTAAACAGACCAAATAATCCCCACGCGCGTGTGTAAAAGGTGGCAAAGGTGCGTTACGTGATTACGGCTGCCAGTACACGGAAAGATTGCTCTGCGCGAAAAGCTTTTCGCTGTGCCCTACTGTTAAACTGAGAAGGAGAAGATGGTGATCGATCGATCAACAATAACAATATTTTTCCTGCCAACCCATCCTGAAGATGCGACGGGATCGGGAATTTAAAAAGTGTTTAACCAGTGTGCCTGGGACACAGAGCATCGGACACATTTGTGGTGGTGGTGATCGTTATTTAATGTTTGTTTCCCCGCCTAACCATACGGCGGAGCAATTATTGACACAGGCAGATTGACCCGCCTTAAAACCGATCACCGATCGCCGGCAGCATCACCGGCCAACAACAACAACAACCACCAAAACAACACTTAGGCTTTTGCGAGATTTGAAAGACGCACAATCTAGATCCTTTTGTGTACGGGATGAGGTAATGCAGCATTTAGGATTTTTTTAAACGTCTGCAGGGTGTATGGAAGTGGGTTATGAAGTACAAGCGTTGTTGAATATGTAGCATCTTCTATTTCACGCCATTCGGCCACATTTACCATCTCGTCGTTGTCGGTTTTGTTGTGGCGTTACGAATGGTGGTGAGTTTCAGTGGCATCACCCTTTAGGACGGCAAGGATAAGCAATGATCATGGTCATTCGAAAGCCAAGGCTTCATCAAGCATTTCATTTTAAATTTTACAATTAAAAACTAAAACACCGTGGAATATTTTAAATTAGCATTTCATATAAATACCTTTATATAAAAATACCTATATGTTCTCCGTAGCATTCTCCAATTTTTAAATGAGGCGAATGAGGTCTATGAGACCCAAAGCCTCTATAAATAAATGATAAAAAAAAAAATCTCCAATTTTTTGGCAATAAAACTTTAAGAAAGCATACCATGATTGGCTTCATTTGCTTAATTTATAATCATTTTGGCGTACTAAGGAACAGTCCGTATATAATTAGATGCCAGTCCTGTTGTGTTAAATGCTGGTACCACATTCATTATGTCATGCGACGTCTGATTTCCGCGATATTTGGCTCTTTCTTCCGAGAATTTTGCCCAACATCAACCAAGAATGCTTTAAATTTGATTTAAATATAAAATTTCACCTATTTTGAAGCTACTTTGTTGTTGAAAACAACAACAAAATCTAAAAGTGCATAACATTCTGACATCTGTCTATCAATTGTTATCGATAGCGCCACCTTTTCGAAATATACAGAGCTTAAACTAGTACAACAACAATTCTAAAAATGAAGAGAAAATGGATAAAACAACTAAGACGTTTATCCAGTTCTGTTAACAAGCGAAAATCCCTATTGCAATTGCATTTGAAAGCGTAAAACCAAACATCCATTAATCGTGTTTCCACGAAACACACCACGACTTGCAGCAAAACCGTTTCATTTCCCATAAACTGCAATGTTTGGCAAACGTTACATTCAACAACAACCTGTCAAAATAAATGCCATTTACATACGAATGCTATTGCAGTATAATAAAGCACAAAACCTTACAGATTCTCACCTTAACCTTTCTTAACCGAACCTTCTGCAATAAAAGATGCCTCAATAGGAAGAAAAAGATAAACGGCTCAAACCGTTATGCAAAACCCAAGCATCATCATTACCATCAGCGGTATTGGTCGGTTCCGTGTTGGCAAGCGCCCGCACACCAAATTAAACCCAATTCGATAAATAATAAAAAAAAAAGAGCCGGCAAAATTCACAACACCACCACCATCGCGTATCAAATCACGGTAAACACTCACCAGACTCTGGGCTGGCTGTGTGAATAATGCGATTAAAGTGTTGCCTTACCGACCTGCCCGAAATTCCGAGTGATACACCGCAATGCGCTGCGCACAAGAATATGCGCTCCAGTCTCTGGCCCGGTCGCCCACCAAAACGAGGTCCGCTTTCGCCAAGGTTGCGCTGGCTGCGGACAGGTGGAAACAAATGTGTCCTAACAAAATGATCATTTCCACACATCAATGTAATGCGGATCGATCGAATGCCCTTGTCAAATGGGAAGGTGGTGAAAATTAATTTCCGCATAAACACAAAACCTTCCTATACGTCCGCTAGTACAAGGCACATTAGAAAATAGCTGAACCGAACAAAAGACTGACACTATCCGCGTCGATCCGCCACCATTTCTAGTGACGCGTTTAGGATCCGCTAAAGTCCTACAAATGGCGCTCTTTTCCTCGCAACAAGCTCTGTCTGTTGATTTGGCCGCATTCATCATCATCATTGCGAACCGCCGTCCCCGATCGACCGGCGTCTACAAAATGGACAAACAAAAGCATCAATTCCGGCCGCTCGCACGGCGTTGAAGTTTGTGCACGGACTTTCACCTGTGCTCGCCAGCACAACACAGAGTTCAGTGCATACGATGATGCGCTTCACGATCGCGCATGCACTTGAACCCTACCGAAGGCGACAACGGCAAGCCAACGTCGACGACGGGCGTTCGGTGGCGCGGCAATGATTACTTCAAAAGCTGGTGCAAGTCAATGTGCAAAACTACGAAAACGAAAACGAAAACAGTACGCCCTCCTAGACGCGTTTCACTTTCTGCACCGCAGCTTTGTAGCGGATGAAAACGGAAAACAGTAATTTTACAAAATAATTCATCGCGTAACGCGTAACGGCAGAGTACAGATAATATTGCAAAATTAAACATGAACGTTAGCAAACGTCCGCTCTGCTGATCCGCACTATGCTCCAGCGAACTGAAACCGTTGAGTGCAAAAGTTTGAGCTACAACGAAGAAAAAAAAAACATAAATTAAAAACAAAATATCAATCGGAAAATGTTATTTAATTTTTCGCACAAAACATCCACACGTAATCCACCTTCAACAGGGTTATCGTTAGGATAGGATATTGAACGTGCGGGGTTTTACCTTCCGAAACGATGCACCGTGACATGTGCGAAAGGAAAGCGTCATCGCAAAACCTGGGAACGGCCTTCCCATTCAGTGACCAAATTTATGCTGCGTTGCTAGCAGAAGCTGATTAAATGGTGCGCGCGCGCGCTCACCCACTCGGGCTCCCATCAAACACGAGTCAAACAAGCAATAGACAAATCCGAATTTTGATACATTTTTGTTGTTGTTGTTGCTTTGTTTGCTCCATAACCTTCACGTAGACCGAGATAAAGGTTTTGAGGTGCTTTTTTGTTGTTGCTTTGGTAGTGTCTGCCGGTCTGGTCAGGTTTGCCATTGAGGATCGTCTCGTTTCTCAGGCGATTGGTAACGGCATCGTTACATTACGCAGACCTCATTACCGTCTGTCCTTCTGTGACAAGAGCTGTGCATTGCGATGTGGCCACCGTGTTTAGATGCGCTGTAGTAGGGTCAAGTTCGTACCGTACCTAAAATACATCGGGGTAAGAAGAACGATTAAAGCAACTTTACATTTTTTGTGCCCTGCAAAGCATTTAAAAAAAAAAGCACAATCGAACGTGAGTTTTCGGAGGACATTATAAACATTATTTCTTATCACCGCACATTCGATCTATTAAGATAATCTTTATACTTAAGATATTTAATTTATTGTCTCTCATCAGCGAAAGAAACACCGATCAGGTGCTGTAAACTAAAACATAATCGTGTCTTTTTTAACGGCAATTTTGACACTGACTCTAACGCGTGAATCAAAACAAACAACGAGTTAATGTAAGTCAATCGCATTTGTAAGGGCACACATATGAAAGTGTGATTTCTCCCGCAATAGATACGGCTACCCCTTTTCAAATGGAGAGAAGGGTGCTAATTGTGCCATACTTAATAAAAAAAAATAGGGCTGACGCATGAAAGCATAAAAATATGTGTCTTTTTCTGGTTTGGTATGCCTACCTTCAACCTTCTGACGATTTAGGGCTAGCTTTCCTAACGGTTGACTATCTATAACAATTAACCATCCATGGCAGAATGGACCTATGCGCTAGATGGGATATGTCGGGTCCAGTCGAGATATGAAAGCAGATTAAAAAAATACACGAACGTCCACCAAAAGTAACCGGAAGGAACCATATGGAAGGTACTTAAAATTTAAAATTTTAAATGGTTATTTATTAACTAGGTCAAGCCGTTCTTCTCTAATAAATAAGAATGTGTGTCAGTGATCACTTACGAAACGATCGTGTGTTTTGGTACATTCAAAACATTACAGCGATGCTAGTTTATTTGGAGCAAATATGGCCACAATTTAGCGACTGTTGTTTTCGTGCTATCAGCACTGTCCTTGAGCATAGAATTTGCACATATTTGGCGACCACTTGCTATAGCTGATCCGGAAGTTAACAACATCCTTCTTCTTCTGGAGCAAAAAGAGAACTTTCAATGACAACAAAATCCCGACTGCAGTCTGTAAAATGTCCGTCAAATGCACCAAAAACTGATGAGGAAACACTGTGTAGACTCAGAGATGAGAGTTTTCGTTTATACAATGGTAAAACTCCTAATCAGGATGAGGAATTTTCATACCACAGCATCAGTCTGATCTGCCTATATCTGCATAGTAGACTCAGAACATTCGCGAAAAATATCGCTCACCGTTGGAGACAGAAGAGACTTCTGACTCCTCTCATTATCGACCCAGAAGAATTTTGCGAATAAATTCAAATCGAGCAAACACTAAAACGCCGTCTGCAGAAAGACTAGTTTTTAAATGCATGCGTTAGGATAGATGCCGTACACCATAATACCATCAGACTGTTAGTACAACTAAGCATGCATATTCATCTTACGCGGAAGTTTTGTCCAGCATCTAATATTCTGGTTTACCGGTTCCCCGAATACATAATCCTATTTTGTCGAGTGGATAGAAATAATATCCCCACAGCCTAGGATCAGCCATAATTTGGATAAAGACGATTCGTTGCAGTTCTTTCAACTCTGTCTACAAGATAACGTACACACACACACAGACTCGTCTGCGATCGTGCATAATTTCCATGCGTATTTGCTGTCTGCCCCGCGCTTCTGACTGATAATGAAAATCAAAACCAGGAAAAGATTTACATTTACGGTGGCGGGCGCAGCTTAAAAACAAGTGCGATTTTGAATCCTGAAGTTTGCCTACATTAAAAAGGACGGAAACAAAACTAAACATAGAAAATGTTACGTTACAGATGACGCAAATGCAAATGATCGAGTTCCATAACAAAATTATATAAATTTAAATACCTCTATTCTTGTGCCAACGAGTGCCTGTATTACTTAATGTTTGACGGATACATCCGAAAAACTTTTTCGTTACTCAAAAATGTACAATAAATCAAGCTGACTCTAGTTACAACCTGCGTCTGCGATCGAGATATCGTGCCAAGGCACCTTTAATGACTTACGACCAATTTGATTGCTTCAAAATGAGCTTCTGTACGCTCGTAATTTGTAATTATCCGTTCGTTTGATGGCATTACTCGGAAGTAGAGAGTTGATAAACACTTGAGCCGGCACCTATGCCGGCACACTGACGATCGGATTCGGCCGATGCGGCCAATTGCGTGTAACGTATACCGGCACAATCTCAAACGGATGTCAAACGCGTGATCGTGATGAACAAAAAGTGCATCTAACCGACGCATATGCAGATTGGATACGCGAAAATAGACAATATCAAAGTCCTTCGATTCAAGAACTTTACGATCGCGATACGTTTCTCGTGGTGGAAACGTTGCAAAGTCACACGGGAAACTGTGTTTAAAGATTTGTTTACAGTAATTAGACACTAATTGATTCGAGATGGCAACAATTGTCTAGGCTTGAAACAGTAAAGTCTTTTGCTTTAGACTTTTTGCAACGTTTGGTAAGGTTTTTTACTGTTTTAATTTGGTTTTGCTGTATCGATTTTTTTTTTAATGTTTACTATCTTTTCAATGTGTTTCCCTCTCTGGTTAGCATCGTTACTAGTATGCACCCTCCAGTTTCACAATATTGTAAAAGTAAAAGCAACCTCGTGCACAAATGTTACTTAATCCACAATCGGCTTGATACATGTTTCGTGCTTCAACTAAATTGTCTTATCCTCGCATCACAACCATTGAAAGGGACCGGTTTTACACCCAAAAAAAAAAAACACCGCACCGTCTCAACAATCTCATGTGCACAGCAACCATTCCCCCCCAGTCGTTATGTCGAGGGATTTTTGGCAATGTTTTTTTAACTGGTATTTACATCACAACATATTCAAGCGCGTGCACAACACACACACGGCCGGCCAGCAATTTCTCTCGCCGAAAAAGTGACCTGACCGCCGCGCAAGGAGTAAAAGTGAAAATAGGTCGCCGGTTGCTCGGTAGGGAAAAATCTTTCTCCACCCTAACTTCCCCATTCCATCACCCAATTCAAGTTGCAATCGGTTCGGTTCCTTGCCGCTAGGATGCAGCACGAGGAAACATTCCACATCCGCGTGCTTGTTATGCGATCGATTGCGATGTTGCAAAGAGAGATCGGACGAGAAGGCTCGTTTCAGCGTGTGGCAGAGCGCTCAAGACATGTAGGAAGAGTGTGATCTCTGCGGGCTGCTGCTTGGTCCGCTGGCGCTTGCGCGGATAGATGATGCGAAGCGACGTGTTACGAGCATGAAGTGTGTCGCGCAACAATAAGCCCGATCGTACGTGAAACCAGAAACAAAACAATCGCGCTCGCCCGGACCGGCCAGCGAGCTTTGAACGCGCGGCGGGTCTACAGTTCGCGATTGGATAGTGTCCCGCATGGACGTGCAGCACACACCGGACAGCAGACAGAAGGGAAAATTCGTTGTCATTTTTCGTCGCTTTCGTCCATCGTCACACCTTTGTGTAGTTGTGCGCCGCCAACGGGGCTTTGGTGTCTGTGGTTGTTGTGATCGGTGTATCAGTGATCTGTCATATCGAAGTCTCTGCGTAAGCGACGAACCCGCAACGAATGGTGTGCGGTTGCAGGAAGAGAGACATCGGTTTACGATCGCACGTCGACCGGCCAGCATATAATTAGACGGCATTGCGTTCTGAATCGATACTAGATTGGGCCAGGAGTTAAGGGTGGGTTCCGTTCCGTGCCATCTCATTACTCATTTCGGGACGGCCTCCGTACGTTCGAATCCCTCGGACGTGATCGGAAAGCAGTGAACCAGTGTCCGAATACGTGAGGCGTACGCGCAGTGAGGCAGACACCGAGCTGCGGAAGAAGACATTAAGTGGAAGCTTTAACATTTAGAATTAAAAGTGTGCGTGTGTGTCTCCGGGAAAAGCCATCATGGATTTTCTTCACCAGATGAATCTCACCGATTTCACAATCTCAGAACTGTTCAACGTCAAAGGTGTCGGTAAGTTTCTGCAACCTCCCCCCGAATGTACAATTAATCCTCGTCCAAAGTGCATAAGACAAGTATGGTAGAAGGCAAACGAGAAAGCAACACAATGCGCCACAGT
>KZ062294.1:76741-142939 GCA_002091835.1 Anopheles maculatus
TCGTCCGTTTCCTTCAGAATGTACCACCGTGCGGCTCGTATACAGTTTTCGAAGTATTCTTGGATTTCCACACCTGCACAAAACATTGCAAAGTATTAATAGTGTGTTACTTAGAGATAGGGTGTTTCGGAACATGTGAAAAAAGGAGTGTCCCTTACCTCCGGCGTCTATTTTAAACTTGACCTTTTCCTCCTCGTTGATAATCGTTCGCAGGTGCAGTATGGTAGCGTTATCAAAGTCCCACTGATTGTTGGCGTAGTACTCGAACACTTCAAAACCCTTGGCGATACGCTGATGTATCCTCCACAGTCTGGAAAATCGGTAAGATGTGTTATAAGAAAACTGTCCTGATAATACCACTCATCTCCTACTCACATTGGCTTATATCCGAAGCAGTAAAGCAAACAATCGATCAAGAATGCCGGTATCCAGTGGAAGAAGAACGCCGAAAGATTGTGTTCCCAGCGGGTACGCTTCATCGAACCGCCCGGATACCACAGCACACCGTTCAGTGGAATCTTGTTCGAGACGATCCACTTTCCACGCTCGATGATACCCTCCCAGGAGACCTTGATCTCTGCCGAACTGACCAGATGATAGATGTTCCGCTTGTGGTCTCTGCAGTAAGGAACAGGCCTCTTACAATATATTCTCAAGAATCAAGACAGAAAGTTGACTCACTTGTTACCGACGTAATTCCAGGTGCAAACGCACATAGCACTGACAGCGAAATCCACCGGCAGATAGTCACCGTACCCATCCGAGTTACAGTACATCGAACGGATCACACCCTTACCGGCACCGATCAGCAAACCCACCGGCCCGTTAATGTTGTCCGTCCATCCGGGTATCGGTTCACGCCAGGTGGGAATAACGATCGAGGGCCGGAAGATGACGGCCGGTATCTCGTCCATCGACTCCACCACAAGAGCTTCCGCTAACGCTTTGGTATAGGCGTATGTGTTCGGACAGTCGCCCAGAATTCTGTCAGAAGAAATCAAATGAAGTGTTAGTGCGCTTTCGTGGAAGTAAACGTATTCGATACCTACTTTTTGGTCATGCCATCAACCACACCTTCCTCGAGCCATTCGACCGCCTTGATCACCTTGTGCGGATCGGCCGGTGGTGCATAAGGCTTCTCCAGCAGCAGCTTCTCATTCAGATGGCAGTACGAGGTGGAAACGTAACCAAACATCTGGACAGGGGAAAGTAATTAAGACTAGAAACTATGGACAACTTCACACACAGACCGAAACCATCCGTGCCCACACTTACGTCCAATTTTTTGCACTGTTTCGCCAGATCGATCATATCCCTTACCTCCGGCGTCTATTTTAAACTTGACCTTTTCCTCCTCGTTGATAATCGTTCGCAGGTGCAGTATGGTAGCGTTATCAAAGTCCCACTGATTGTTGGCGTAGTACTCGAACACTTCAAAACCCTTGGCGATACGCTGATGTATCCTCCACAGTCTGGAAAATCGGTAAGATGTGTTATAAGAAAACTGTCCTGATAATACCACTCATCTCCTACTCACATTGGCTTATATCCGAAGCAGTAAAGCAAACAATCGATCAAGAATGCCGGTATCCAGTGGAAGAAGAACGCCGAAAGATTGTGTTCCCAGCGGGTACGCTTCATCGAACCGCCCGGATACCACAGCACACCGTTCAGTGGAATCTTGTTCGAGACGATCCACTTTCCACGCTCGATGATACCCTCCCAGGAGACCTTGATCTCTGCCGAACTGACCAGATGATAGATGTTCCGCTTGTGGTCTCTGCAGTAAGGAACAGGCCTCTTACAATATATTCTCAAGAATCAAGACAGAAAGTTGACTCACTTGTTACCGACGTAATTCCAGGTGCAAACGCACATAGCACTGACAGCGAAATCCACCGGCAGATAGTCACCGTACCCATCCGAGTTACAGTACATCGAACGGATCACACCCTTACCGGCACCGATCAGCAAACCCACCGGCCCGTTAATGTTGTCCGTCCATCCGGGTATCGGTTCACGCCAGGTGGGAATAACGATCGAGGGCCGGAAGATGACGGCCGGTATCTCGTCCATCGACTCCACCACAAGAGCTTCCGCTAACGCTTTGGTATAGGCGTATGTGTTCGGACAGTCGCCCAGAATTCTGTCAGAAGAAATCAAATGAAGTGTTAGTGCGCTTTCGTGGAAGTAAACGTATTCGATACCTACTTTTTGGTCATGCCATCAACCACACCTTCCTCGAGCCATTCGACCGCCTTGATCACCTTGTGCGGATCGGCCGGTGGTGCATAAGGCTTCTCCAGCAGCAGCTTCTCATTCAGATGGCAGTACGAGGTAGAAACGTAACCAAACATCTGGACAGGGGAAAGTAATTAAGACTTGAAACTATGGCCGACACACAGAGACCGAAACCATCCGTGCCCACACTTACGTCCAATTTTTTGCACTGTTTCGCCAGATCGATCATATACTTGGTGCCGCGGGTGTTGAGCATGACCGCTTTCTTGAGCGTTTCGTCGAACCGGATCGTCGCGGCACAGTGATAGATGATCGAAACGTTTTCCGTTATCAGCGTACGGTCCTCGGGTGAAATGGCCAGTTCCGGTTCGGTGACGTCGCCACCGATCACGGTACATTGACTAACCAACGTATCCAGACCGCGCATGCCTTTGACGGTCTCGAACAGCTGTGGATGGGTGGGATGAAATGAGGACAGCGAAGGATAATTAGCAATTAATTAATGAGCGTTTGCTTAGGCGAACACGAGGCCTAAAAAATTAAAAAATTAAACCAAGATATCTCTTCAAGGTTTCTTCTTACAGTGGTCTGCAATGCAAGTTTCTCTAAATCCTCCCCGAAATCAGCAAATTTATTACTAGAAAAATATATCTGACGTAGTTTTTTTGTGTCCCACTGCACTTCTCACTACAAGACCACAAGGTTACTCCTTAGGCCATAGAATTTTAGTCTAGCTTCGATCGCAATTAGTACATTTTTATTACCATGCGGCTTCTAAACGAAAGAACTGTCAGTGCTAGTCACTGGCTACCTTACTGATGAGGTCCGCATAATACTGACGGCTATAAAACTGACCACATCAAAGCTAAATACCGAGAAGCGTCGGTAATGATCCTTTGCGTGATTTTTCATCTAGAAGACAGCACGCTTCATACGCGACCTAGCAGTGATTGGGAAAGAATTATGACCTCTGCTGAAGGGATTGATTATAATGAGATGTTTTTTTTTGTTTGCTTCTGTGTGATTGCCATAATTATAATTATTCATTAACGTGTCAGTTTTTAAATTACTTACTGTGGGATTTTTTGCTAATCAAAAGAGTACATGAAATATCGAGAACTCTTGTAACGATAACAATATTGTCTACTCTATCAGAAGCTACATCTCGATGAAAATAGGCCCGTCATATTACGCCATTGCTCCTCAATACACCGTCAATCTGCGTAATCATTTCCCAACAACAAGCGCCGGTTCGGCCGGGAAGCGAAAGTCTCGACACTATGCTCCACTGCGGAATGAGGCTATAATTATGCGTAATTGAGAACGATCGATTTCGCTTACGTAGCGTTTGATATGAACCCTATTGGGGGGATTATGGGTCCATACGCTGACCGGTTCTTTGCACGGAAAACTCCCTTCTGATGTCGTTTGGTACGTTTGGGTGCATAACATTAATCATCAGCGTGAGCAAACAGAACTGACCTACTGCTTCAAGCGTATTCAATCAGTCAAGTTCTTGGTGGAACGGGAAAGTACTCCAAAGTTTGGAGACTGTCAGTGAGAAATTGTAACGATCGAGCAGGCGCTTGGTATCGGTTAAGAGCGCTAGAGCTGCTCAAACTCCGGCCGGCAACGGAACCTGCGAACCAACGCGATCGACGTGCTAATGATCGTGCAGGGGCATTGCTTCATCAAACGGTTTTGCTGAGAGCAGTGGTTTGAATATGCCTGCAACATTGCACTCCCGCCCCACTTTGAGCAGCATGCAGATGATGATGATGATGATGATGGATCGGTTGCCCAACTCAAGGTTGGCCTTTTATGTGCGCGAGCGTCATCGTCTTGTCTGCGGACCTGTTTGTTGCCATGTTATGAGTGCGTCTTGTGAGAGTCTGTACACCTTCCATACCTCCCCAAAAAAGTGTCCAGTGACCTAACCGGAGCTACCAGCCGAGTGAAGAGTGAGAGTCTAAGCTAACGGTCGCTAGCGTACAGACTCCGTGCTTGGAGACTGGGTTTGGAAGCTGTGAGTGTCCACCGATTATGCTCTCTCACTCGCCTGCGCATAACGGCTCTTGGAATGAAGGTACAGTAGGTCATACGATGCTCGCACAATTCACAAACACGGTACATGTTTTTGTTCATCCTTGTCCTCGTTTAGTTGTTTGGTGTGTCATTGAAGGCACAAGATGCGTCACCGTTTGTGGCGCCATCTAGTGTCCGGTGGGCAACACTACTTACCGGATTGGCAAAGATGTCCTCCAAGCGTGAACGCGGTGATTTGCCCTTCTTTGCTCTGACTAGAAGATAGATCTGGCCAATCTCCGGACAGCAGCTGTAAGGTATCGGACAGAGGTTCAATCGATTAGCACGTGCTGGCTGCGTAAGGCGGCTGCGTTCCCAATTGCAATGCTATAACAGATACACTACATCGATCCGACGCCAGGTCAACGTTGGTCAATAGCGAAAAACTGGAATTTCCCTTCTTTTCAAATCGGTCATACTGACCCCGCCCTGCCCCGTCCTAACCCGCTGATGACGTGCACTTACCGGAGTAATTTTTCAATCAGCGCTTTACCGAGGAATCCCGTCCCGCCCGTGATCAGCACGTGGCGATCTTTGAACATTGGCGCGATACGATCGCGTCCACCATTCAGATCGACGTCCATCGTGGATTGTTTTGTTGTCCGATCGTACAGTAGCGAGCTGGCTGTGCTGGACGATTACTCTAGGAAAAAGGAGAAGAAACTCAATGTAAGAATGAACGTGAGGATGTTAGGTCGTAACGATCACTACGACGGGAACTACGAAAGCTTCGACGAGAGTGAGTTAATTTATTCGCTGTTTGCGAGAGCTGCTTTTTTCTGGATATTTACACACGGTGATTGCATAATGAGATAGTAACTAACAGATCATGATCGTAGACACAGTCGGTGACAGTTTGTTGTGATGGTCATCAATTGAGAAGCGTCGTGGATAAACTGTAATTTATTGGGAATCGTGATCGGTTGTCTTAAGTAGAATTCAATAGGGGACTTTTATCATTTATACACATACTTATATTTACTTTTTGTGAGAAACTCTACAATATTATACTACCCACTCGTATCGATACTATTTAAGTCCAATTTAGCGTAGAGACTTTAGCTTCATTCGAATTGGTCGTGTTAGATGATCGCCATAGCAAGATTTTATTGGTGATGCATACCTGTAACCATTGATCATTAATCATTAACTCATCACCTTCACAATATTTGAATTCAAAAGGCGTATTAGTGTCAAAACGAGAATAAGCGGAATAACCAGTTATTTGTTTAATATACGCTTTTTAAAGTAATACTAAGCTTAGCTAACTACTCAAAGTAGAAGAATATTTCCTCTCTTTAAGACTATAGCACGCATATTGAAATAGAACTAAACCTAGCGGAACAATTTGCATGCTCCATCATGTCTACCTAAAACTATTTCCCTTAGCAGCATTTATACACCTTGTTCAGACCTCTGTTCTCCTTATAACTTAACCCCTTAGCAGTGGAAAACTGCAACTCAATCAACTACGTTCCATAAATAGAATGTCCCCCCTTTTTACTGTGCATTCAATTTCCAACAGACACATTTTCCCATAAAAGATGATTGTAGGGCAGTGCAAACAACGGTGGAAAACTGGTGACATGCACACCGTCACCGGCATCAATTATCTAACAAGATCAAGGAAACATCGAGACGCATCTTGCATTGTGGAGCACCGACCGGTGTGCGATTAAGCTCCCTTTTAAAGGGAGTCCGAGTCTGTTTGGCTGACACAGAAATTCTTTCAATCATAGAGACTTACACCCGATCAAGATCTATTTGATGTATTTGTGTGATCTCTTTCGTGTGGATATGTGTGGATAGAAGCACGCACTACCTCTAACCTTGACGACATTCACTACAATGTGATCCCATTTTTCTACCACGAAATCTTTTTTAACTGTTTGTTAAGATGCCAACTTGGTTGGGATCCGGTTAAGATCAGTGACATAGTGGAGAGACGGCGAACCGCTAGACGCCCTTCACACGACGCCTAACGGTTAATTGCGGTATATTTCCATTTTTGACTGGCGGGGGGTGATGGAGCTAAGACATATCTACACATCTATCCGAGACATCAGAGAGGCGAGAAAAACTGACCCTAGTCGTTGTGGGTCTTGCCCTTGTTTACTACTGTGGAATTGGTTTTTTTGTTTTACGATTTGGACCGGATGACCTCCATTGAGGAGTCTGACTGTTGGATGGTGGTTTGTAGGATTTTGGAAGGTCGGCCAATGTCTAAACCGGTAGGCATTTGTTACAAATGAAATTTTATTTAGGTGGTATTTGACCTGTCTTGTTAGTACCGAGATTAAGAATCCATATCCGTAATGAATAGGTTACCTGCTTTCTCAGTACTTTAGGTCACATCCTAGAACTGCATCCTAGGACTTGATGTCTAGGTATTGGCAAGATAAAAAAAAACGGAAGAGTCCTGCCTTTCATTCCACGTGAAAGTCTTCTGTAACTGTAATGCTGGCGATATTGTTAGTGAACTATGGACATGAAACCCTCAGATAGAATATGCCCTTCTACGACTCTCTAAGGTTTTGATGCCGAGACAATTCGTGCACATATTTATTTATCAAAATTTACCAACATCCATCAGTTGCTACATGCGCAGGCAACAACGCAACAACATCATTGTCGGCAAGCCTTACGCACCACTGAGCAAACGGTATGTTAATAATGTGTCAATTAGATAAATACATATTATCCGCCATCCGACCATCGTGCGTAATGACAGTTCGATATCTAATTCGTGCCTTGGCTTGCAAACCGGATGCCATAACAACTTTCATTTTCGTCACCTGCTTTCGGCTGCCTTGAATGATCGTTTCATTATCATCCGAACTTCCGAACTACCCTGGTTTTGACCAAAATTTTACTCTTTCCTAACTGGTAAACACAACCACAAACGATGAAAAATGAAACGACCTCTGGTCTACCTCTACAGAGCTCTAACGATAACCGTTATCTATTCGGAAGCGTCATGTCCTGTACGAAATATCCTTCAAAGTCCACACGAAGGTCGCATCGGTACAGCTCGCATGATCAACGGAGTCAACAGGTGGAAAATTAATTATTCCTGGTGATACGTTGAATATTATCTCATCAAACAAAGGTGCGTACTGTGGGACGTCTTCAACTTCGTCTCGTGTGTCTGTGTAAGCAACTCTGACGTAAGAAACAGCAAATTGATACACTCAGATCACAAACGCTAACCAAAATCGAAGAGCAGCAAATTAAGAAAGAGGCACAAAAACAAAACAAAAAAACGAAGCTCTCTTAAGGGCTGTCTGATGGCACAAGCAACATCCAGCAACAGCTTCATTCGATCGTCACGGAATTAAACGCATCTGATAGTTAGAAACACCATCTGGAACAGACGAGAATCGTAAAAGCGGACCCAAACACTGGGATGGAAACAGTGTTCCGAACTTTGCCATCAATCTGCCAAACCGTCAAGGTCAATGTCGGACGGGGCTGACTTTGGAATGGTGGGACCAGATTTCGGTTCCAATCTTAGTCACATTCCCGGCGGACGTGAAGGTTAGCCAGGCCGTACGAAAGTGGAGCAATGTCTCCGGTGAGCGATCGAAGTCGAAGGTGAAGCAAAAAAACAAAAGCTATGTATGGTTGGGTAGTGACTAGCGAAACTATCGGATCTCCTAATTAATCATTTCGATAGAGGCTGATATGTCTGGTTTAATTTCACGAATCGAAAGCTTACCAAAAAGCTCTAAATGTGTAAAGAGAAACACCTCCAACGAAGAGAGATGCAAGAGAATGATGGATGCTGATCGTTATATGAGAGTTAGATTTATTTACCCTACAATATAAAACAGTTGTACAGCTATCAAGTAATAAAAGACTAAATGTTATGCTTCAGACGGTTTTGCGCTACAGGATAAAAGACCTTTGATTATGATCTAGGATAGTCTGTAACTCCGCTGATACGTAACTCAAAAAGAGACACAAAAAATGAAAATTGTTCACACGATCAACGGCAGTATACGAAGGGTTTTGAAGCCTGTGTCTTGAAAACGTTAACGGATTTCTTTAACCTTCACCTAGTGTTGATGACTGCACTACCACCTCATTAACATATATCTTCACTCAGCGTAACCGACGAAGGTCATTGACACAGCCCACCGATAAGTCTGCAGCGTTTTGGGATGAGCGTTGTCACTATCTCGAACAACACACGCCGGACTCCACCTTGACAGTGACAAACGTCTGCTTTCCAGTGACCGATGCATCTGCCGAGGCGTGTTCCAAGCTTCAAAACAAAAACGAAACCGGTTAAAACGCTTCTACCTCCGCCACTAACAGTGCTTAACTTCCATTCCTAAGATTAGCTAAAACTTGTTTTGGAATGATTTGATAGTTTGCAGTAACCTTGCGTTGTTCCTATTGTTACGAAATATTTCTATCGATACGATTG
The DNA here is from genome assembly GCA_002091835.1 of Anopheles maculatus. Taxonomy (NCBI): domain Eukaryota; kingdom Metazoa; phylum Arthropoda; class Insecta; order Diptera; family Culicidae; genus Anopheles; species Anopheles maculatus. The sequence goes on from KZ062294.1 coordinate 85,500, forward strand.
GGCAGTACAGGTTACCTTCGTTAGATAGATAAGCCATCTTAAAACGAGGAAACTGTTTGCCAAAGTCGTTGACGGCTAAAGGACGCAACGCACCGGTATGCAGCGCCAAACGATTAAAATGTGGCCAGGAAGTGGTTGGTCTCCGACAGCCGGATGTATGATCGGTCAGTCGAGGAAGAGGTTTAACGCAAACCAACTCATAAAATAAAAACACTTTAGGTTTATTCGGTAAATATAATAAAACAGTCTCGAATGTTTAAGGAAACAACGCAAATGTTAGCTCAAGCAAAACAAGCGACATGTTACCAACCACCGTTGTTGATTATTTGTCGATCAGCGCAAGGTTAATCGAGTAACGAATTAGCGTCAGCGCGGCAAACGTCCAAACACACAATTTCGATAGAAATCATTAAACAAAACATGGTGCGATCGTGAGCTTTTAGTGAAAGACGAAGCTAGTGAGATTGTTGACCGGTGGCGTAATCTTCCGCACAGGTGGGGTAGTTCAAAGAACCATCAACGTACCAGCGAGAGTGCCACATGCAACGGAAGAACGTACGAGCTTTCGCAAGAATTCCAGTTTCCAACCTCGAACAATGAAGCGTCCTACGCAAGCCGCTACACGGTTACGTTTTCCATTTCCATGGCAACGCAGTCATACGTGTGGCTACCGCGATTCACAAACTCAAAGTTCGAAAGTGAGGTTAGGAAACGGTTTAACTAGCAGGTTCGAGGAGGATACAGAAGTTATTCCAAATGGCGTGCAGGTGGTGCGAAATTCTTCTCGCTCTTCTGCGCGTCGTTTGCAGGTGGCTCGTGGTTTTGCCGAGTTTGCCGAGCTTGCCGAGATCGTTTGTCTGCGTGTGTTGTTGTTTTGGTTCTGGGAGATCGCTCACCCTAAGCTTAACCCAGTGCAACACAGCGAAAAGACATTCGGCAGGGAAAACTGGTTATTCACATCAAACCACACCAGTTCTGCGAGTTTGCGCGAAGGTGCGAGATGGTGGTTTATTTCACGATTTTTAGAGCTTTTTGTGTGTGTGTGTGTGTGTACTTTTTTTCTACTGTTGTTGGTTGCTGTAATCTGTGTACACTTGCACGTTTGCACTTTCCCTCCCCAGATAGACGGTTCGATGATGACATCGGCCAGATTCGTGCGTCTCACATGCGCGAGGCTCTAATAGATTCCATCCATCGGGTCGTTTCCTTCACGCGCGCACAGCCGCACACAACCTTCAATGGCCGCGGTGCCGACGAAAGTGAAGACTTGCGGTAGGTTTCGACGATCATACTGATGATGATGATGGGTATGCGCGGTTTGTTTGCCGATGGCGCAAGTTCTCATGGCGCGATCTTCGCTTGCCATGTGCGCTATTGACCTACCTACACCCGTTTTGAAGAAGTCGTCGAATACTGCGTGAGTTTTGTCGGATTTGCGCCTGCCTGCGCAATCGACGAACGACTACAAACTCCACAGTGAAAAAAAAACAGAACGAGATCTCCAGATCTTCACACTAACAACTCACGCGAAATAAATGATCAAGGACGCACATCACCCAGAGGTGGAATTAATTTTGTTTAAATAGGTTTGTTTCTTTTGGGGAATATTAAAGCTCGATCTCTTGTGTCTTCGTCGCTCGATCTTCACTACCAGCTACCAAAGAATATCGAGTCTTTTCTTGTAAGCAACTTTCACTAGAAACATTACACCACTAGCATATAAACTGCACCGCTAGTTGACGAACATCCGACAGTTTGCTGGACGACTTACTTCTTGCGCAGCACCTTCAGTCGAATCCGAAACAGTCGATTGGAAAAGCACAACGTAGTCACAGCACACACAGACACCGAGTTAGAAGCGTAAGAGCAAGATCGCACGAACCGTTCACCAGCTAATCTACCGATCGACTGACCCACCCGTACGAGCGCGGACGAGCTTCAAACCGGGGCAAGAAGTCGCGAACGGGGCCTTCTAACGTCTTGTGCGACTTTTGCTTCTTGCCATCCCTACCCCATCGACGGGCATGCTGCACGTAGACATGCTTACGTGGGGCGCAATACCTCCCGAAAACCTCCAACGAAACATCAAACAGGTACCACCTCTCAGTGGACCACTCCTCGGCTACTCCCCCTTACGGCCGTTTTCGCTCGATCATTGCGCAGCAGATTGAGCAACACATCCCAACACTGACTGCGGTGTTAGACGCCTTTGGAAAAAGCTTCCCGTAGCTTCGGTAGTGATTTCAATGGTGCAGTTTGTGAGTTGAAACCGTGGCCGATAGCTTAAGAAAATTCCAAACATTCTCTACCTCGATGGTGTTCATTGTAAGCCAAAGCTCTGTTAGCTTAACGGAACTTTGAGCGAGAGCTTTTGGCAGATCGTTGGCAGGGGATGGTTTTCCAACGTTTTTCTTTCTTTGTGTGCGATCAACCGTGAAGCGTTAGAGCGTTACGAGGGTTTGTTTTTGGTGCGCTAAGGTGAGCCTTACGGTTGAACGTTCAACCTTGAAATCGAGGAAGCAGTTGGTGTACCATTATGAGCTTTCACTGAACAATGAGAGAAATAGTTTATGTTCAATCATATAAATCGTATTATGAAACAATAATTGGATAAATTCATTGAAATAACGTCAATACATTGTTAGTACGTAGTATGAAATCGAAAAATGTTAATTTTTTTATAAAACTTTTCATTTTATTTCGAATGTTGCGCTTTTCATGATAAACTGTAATGGTATAATTATTGTTCTGTTCTGTCTTCTATTATTATATATACTTCTCCTGCTACACCTGCCTGGTATTGCTGCTTTCATCACTTTTACCCTTCTTTATTTTGTTATTTCAACTTCCACTACTACTTGCTACGCCGCTTTCTTGTTCTACTTCTACTTCTACTTTTACTTCTATATCTACTTTTCTATTCTACTTTTACTTCTACTTCTATATCTACTTTTATTACTACTAGATCTTCTACTTCGGGCGGCCCGGTCAACTAAGTCACAGAAAGCTAGCAATTGCTAGCAGGCCAATTGCAATTGCAGGCCAGCAATTGCTACAGAGGTTGTAGTGCCAGAGAAGAAGAAGAAGAAGATCTTCTACTTTTGCTAATTCTATCCTTTTTTTTTCTATGATTCTACATTTACTCCCAATTCTACTTCTACTTATTCTTTTACTTATGCTCCTGCTTTTACTTTTATTTCTATTTGTAGTTCTACTTCTATTACACCTTCTACTTCTAACTCAAACTTTTTTCCCCTACTTCCTCTTCTTCTTTCGCTTTTACTTCTACTCCCTTACTTCCTTCTACTTACTTCTATTTTTACTTTTATATTTTCTTTTACTTTTACTTCTTCTGCTCCTCCTTCTCTTTTTACTTATACTTTTTTTGTATTTTTTTACTTCTACTTCTTCTTCTATTTCTATTTCTTCTCTTTCTCTTTTCACTTTATTTACGTTTATTTTTACTTCTATTTTTCTATTACTTCCATTATAACCATTACTAATTCCACAACCGTTATTGATAATCATTTACAGTGTTTCTCACTTGATAATGCAAAGTTACCTATGATTTTTGCAAACGCTACATACGATTTCGTATGGAGCGTTTGCAAAAATCATAGGTAACTTTGCATTATCAAGTGAGAAACACTGTAAGATCTTTGTCTTCTAATATTGCTATCACTAGTGCTGTTGTAGTTTAAACATACCGTAACGTAACGTAGTCAGATTAATCTGTTGATCACTTTTTGCCTAGTCTGTATTTTCTTTATTTTACTTCTTTGATTTGTGTATTATTTTTAATTTTTTTTTAATTATCTTTTTTGGTTTTTAAATTTTAAGACTTTCTAAAAATAAAAATAATAAAAAAACGCTTTACTTTTATCTCCCAAAAGCACTAGTGAATTGATGTTTGACTTCTCCTTTCTTCTGTTCCTTTGAAAGCTTTTGTTCAGTCGTTTCAACCCGGGTAAAAGATGAGACGAATTTAAAACCAAATCTGCTAACCCCGTACTAAAATAGATACAGACGGTAGTCAAACATAAACCCACCCCAACAACCGGTATGAGTGAAATGCAAATATACACCAAACATTCCACCAAAAAAACCGGACCGTAGCTGTACGAAGCGCCACCAGCAGCATCAACATGAACTCCCTGAACTCGCGCTACCATTTCCTGACGGCTGGATGACGTGCGACTCATCATGCTGCCGAACGGGCCCGAAAGCGGATCCGACTCCGGTGCTGATTGAAAATCGATCTTCCTCGACCCGGCAACCAGCCGGAAAGCTGCTGCCAGCGGTTCGTTACGATGCTATAGAGCAGCCGAAATCGCACAAGATAAGAAATTTATCGCACTAACTCCTGTCCGTTGAATCGTGTACCGCAAACTGGACTAGGATGGTTCGTTCTCTTTTTTTTGCGTCCAACCATTTTTGCTTATCGGCACCGGCAACCGCGTGTCTGAATGGGTAAGGCTTTTGTTGGTGCGTTTTTCTTCTCTTGCTAGGGAACTGGAGAATGAACACAACCAGTTCTGCAGGCTGCATAAAATTTCCCACCCGACACCCGCTCCCCTTAAAACACGTGCCATGTCACGGCACAATGTCGAGCATCGTTAATGATGCGTGCATACTTTTCTGACTTTCTTCGGCGGCGTCAAGGTCGCCTATCGAGCGAGGTTTGATATTGTGAAAGAAATCACCATTGATGTTTGTGTGATTGAGTTTTGATTGTTGTTAGCTAAATCGTAGGGAGCACTTTTTTTGACTGAGTGATGAAAGATGAGCATAAATTTTAGGATCGACCGTACGTTTGGTGGAATATGTTTTTGTGACAACTCTTTTGCTCCAACGGAAATTCAAATGTTTAGGCCAGATGTTGAGAGAAAAAAAACGAGAAATGGTTCAAAAATTTGTTATTCCATTCGTAAAACCAGTGTCATTCGTTATGGTAAACTACAGTTTTTAGAGTTTCTTCATTCGTTTTACTTCGGATTTTATTTTTTATATCTTTGCATTCTCTTTTTTTTAACACACTAAGTTGTCTTATGTTTTGAAGTTTGTTTTTTATTTCTGTTTGTTTTTTTTTTATTTGTGCAATGAAGTTAGTACAACATTATCATTTATATTTCCTTCTTATCAATTCCTTATTTATTGCGAATGAGTTTTCATTTTGTTGCCATACAAGTTTTATCATTGGTTATCATTGAAAAAGGTTTTAAATGTGTAATTTTGACTTTTTCTTTTATTTATTTAGTTTTCGTTAATGGTTTCTTAACATCAGTATGTTAAAAGTTCTATTATTTATTTATATTTTCTTTCAAAAACGGAAATTCTTCTGAAATTTTACTGTTTTTCTAAAGCAATTGCGAATTATTGTTAAAAAAATAGGTTTATTTTAATATTAAGCACTCTTAGTTCATTGCAAACGTAACAGCATAAAAACCACATAATCTCTATCGATTATCTGTTGCAAAAAAGCCGCAGTTGACCGGTGAAAATTCATACCAAATTTTCTCGATGCTCAACGTCAATGACCTCTGCCTCGGATGATTCATTTTGGTTGTCCTTGAGGGATTTGGTGTACATACACATCGGTACCGGGGTAGAGGCCGATTACAGTCGTTACCTAAGGATTAAGCCTCACTGCACGTACTGGCATGCAATCGAGAAAGCATTGCCCTCGTGGATGCTAACCTTCAACTCCCGCGAGGCAACATTAATTCTATGTCTGTCTTAAAAAGGCGAAAAAAGCATACTACAACACCACGATGGGTAGTTTACGTCACTTCATTGGGCGATAAATATTATGTTTTTGTGTGTATTTATGCTTTAATTTGTGCATATAATTGTTACTTTTTAAACCTATTTTGTAATTTGAAAACACATAAGAAAATTGTGTAAATTAAATTCAAATAGCAGGTTTTCCCTTGCCTCCCAAAGGGAATAATATTTAGCTACTTTACCGTCGACTGCATTATGCTGGTTGTAAAAGAACTACCAGAGGACATCTAACTGCAGTCAATTGAACGCTTATGAGTGGAGGACAGGTTCACGTTGACCGGTGGTAATACCCGTAAACCTTTTTGGTGACATACTCCAGCACGAAAAATATAACCTCCACGAAGCTGATAAAGCTACAGCCCAGGAAAAGTGCTGCTCCACCGCCTAGGGACACTGAAATTGGACGGTGAGTAATAATTTGTAGCATTAGAACATGGGAAGAACATTAACAATAATAATATTTTGAAGTGTTTTTGAAGTGATTGAGATGAATATTTTTTTAACTTATTGATTTTTACTCGATTTCCAGCGTATTTTTATACACTTCATAGCTTATTTGTATGTTTTCTTATTTTCGAGAATGAAAAGAAAATCTGAAGAAGTAGATAGACGTGATAATTCTATAATTGTTTACAAAAAATAGTAATTGGAATCGATGCGTTAAAAAAATAAAAATTAAATATATAAAAAGATCTATTTTCTCTCCTTTGTTTGCTTCTGTTATGTACTTTTTCCATTTTTAATCATATTTCAATTGATCTGTATCGTTGAAGTTTTTATATTCGATTTCGATTTTGTTTTTGATTTTGATTCAGATCAGTTGTTTCCCTTTTCATTGTCTTGTTTACTGTTTTTTTGGTTTATTCTATAGTCTTCCTTGTTTTTTTAATCCTTTTTGTATTGTATTTTTCATTTATTTAGTGTTTTAGCTGTGTTGATACGTCCCTTTTTTATCTAAGTTTAGTGTCTTAATTTGATATTTTAAAAATTTAAAGAGATTTCCCATCCTTAAGGACATTCCTTTACATACAATAATTAAAGTTATTTATAAAACAATATCAAAACTTCAAAACAGGATTTAAAACCAGACTCTAGGCCTTAACAGGTTGAATTCAACACACATTTACTTCTAAAAACTTAGTTTACATTAAGCTTAATATTTAAACAAACTTTTAAAAGGATTAGTATCATGAACATTGTTATAATGAGTGTAACAATTAGCCAAAAACTAATGTTAAGATGGTGGGTTGTTTAATTCGTTTATGGAATTATTTTGAATCGTTAGACTTCAGTTATCAAGGTGTTACAGAAATGTATTGTATGGTTCCTTGCAACCTACTTCCACCTCATTTTTAATTATCTCTTTTTTTATTTTGTTTTCAAAAAGAACCTTTCATTTAATTATGTTAAGTTGTGTATTATTTTTAATTATTTTCCCGCGGCTAAAAGGTCAGGACATTCTTTTTAAAATAAGAGAACAATTTTCTCTATTTGAAATGAAGAAAATGACATTAAAACTTAAACTACAAAACAAGGGTACAATTGTTGCACACACCCACTCACCGATTAAGTTGCTGATGTCGAAAAGTACGTCACGCTTCATCCGCATCCGTGGGTAGATAATTTGTGTTTCCAGCTTACTGTTTGCCTGCTCGAGCACCTACATAACCGGGCAATGAAGGAGCCCAGGGTTAAACTTTTGCCTTATGGTCCGGACACACACACATTAATATACTACCGTTTTTTTCAAAAACACCTGCTTGAAGGAGACGGACTCACAGAGCGGCTGACAGGTGCAGTTCGTCTTGTACCACACCCGAAAGTGTACCGCCAAACAGTACAGTCCGGCCGGTGTGCAAGAAGTTTTCCCTAAACATGGTTCGGAAAATGTGCCATTAACTGTGCTGCTAGAGTTGTGCAAATTATGACCACACACACACAAGAAAAAGTGTCCTACCAATGTTGTAGAAGAACGGAACACAGTCACATAACTCCAAGGCGGCCTCAATGCGACAGCTCATTCGACACAAATTAATCGTGTAAACCTTTCCACACAAGTAGGTACAGCGGGTAAAAAGAAAAACGGATATGAAAATGGTTAGGAAAATATGTTTGCCAGCGGGTATTATTATGCTTACGTTGAAGTAGGGTAGTCGTTCCGTCGGTAGACGACATTTGCGTCTTCGGCGAGATAATTGTTTGAGCGCTTTCGACGCAACCACCTGTTCGACCGAGAGCGATGAGCTGATGATGTCGTGCTGGCCCAGCACGTAGTGGATGGAACTGTCCACCGTCATGACGTCCTGCTCGATGTGAATGTACTGTGAGGCGTGTGGGAAAGAATTTGGGCAGTATTTGCAATCAATACATCCAATTAAACTGTGACTCGTTTTCCTGTTTGCTTCCTTTAAATGGAATGTCGTAGAATAGATTAAATATTTGTTTCGATTTCTGTTTTGTGTAAATGGTTTAGTTTCAGGAAAAAGATATATTTGCTACCATTGTTCCTTGCACAAAAACAGACCAAAAAATCGGAACAAATTTACGAATAAGCGTAAAAACAAAAGGAAAACGTTTTCAAAATTCCTATTCCCTGGCCGAGAAAATATTTCTATTCTCATAGCTGTTGTTTTGATACAATAACATAATTCACGGTGAAAAATGAATGAAAACTCAGAAAGCGAAAATAGATTGGAAGAGCACAATGAAAGAGTGATGTAAAAATAAACTTTGTCTGTTGACGCTCGTGCTGCTACTGTGGTGTCGAGCAGTCGTGGCCGAGCGGTTAAGGCGTCTGACTAGAAATCAGATTCCCTCTGGGAGCGTAGGTTCGAATCCTACCGACTGCGAGTTTATTTTTGATCTATTTACGTTTGTGATCAACTCAACAATAGGCAGAACTCAACCTTGTTATTATTTATTATTAATTATTACTCAAAGCATGATAATTGCGTTGGTGAACTATATTTGATGATTAATTAGTTTTATGTTTTAATTTGTTTTGATCATAAATAAATTCAATTTAGCATAAAAGTATGACAAAAACAATATCACAAGAGCTGCACTAAACTATAAAATAAACTCTTCACTACGTCGACTTAGTTAAGATAAAGGAATGACTTTTGACATTGATCGGTAAATTAGAGTAAGGGGATATTAATAAGTCTCCAAGCTACTAAACAAGGAGATAAATCATATGGTACAGAAGAGAGTTTTTTGCATAAAAAGGTATGTAAATTGAAATAGTATTAATTGCGATTCAATCTAAGTAGAAAGCCAACAAAAAGTGAATCCTCTTTACCGTCTGATCTATAATTGGAACAATGTTTCTGCGAGCAAGATTTAAGCATTAACGTCAACATTTTAAATTATGTGAAACACTTGATTAAGAACACTATAATAACTATAAAATTATTTCAAATTTACGTTTAACAGACACTCACCACATCGTTTCTTATGGAGTCGACATGACTCATCGCCACCATCGTTCGACAGACGTCAAGCGTGTAACAATCCGCTGGCCGTACCTTTGTATAATTCACATGCGATCTGTAGCAGTGGAATTGTAAAAATATCTCGATTTATCCATAAGCCTGCCGTTTGAGATTTCAACATATCCTCCCCCAAAACTTACCGATCACTATAAGGACTTTGGAATGCGTACAGCATCGTCGAAGAGTAGCAAACACCGACCTCCGTCAGAACGGGCGCAAACGTTTTCCACGGTGACGTCAGTGGAGACTTTAGTTCACGGGCCAAATTAATCACCGAAACGGCCGCAAGCCTAGTGTCATTAATAAATGGTTCAAACGACTTCAGATTATCGTACCGTGCCCGATTGACAGTCAGTAGAAACTGTCTATAAAGCCCATAGTGGCTGTGATTGCTATCCACGTTCCAGTATCTGTGGGCCAAACACAGAAAAAAAAACATGTAAGCCACCTTTTCAAAAGTAAAATACTCACCCCGTTTCTTACCTTTGCAACAATTGGTTTAATTTTTCCTCATTAATATGGTCGGAGCACACGGTAGCGGCCGGTGGACGAAACTCCCAATTTAGGTAGTCCGTCTCCACGTTCAGTACGGTCGCATTGTTTTGAAACCGGTCCCAGTGCATATTGCAGATGCTGACCGAACACACCACCGAGAAGACAAGCATCGCCAGCCAGAACGCTTTCTCTAGCCAGTGTTGGCTTCGCACCAAATGAGCCAACCCATGGATGGACGATTCGGCAGCAAACGTGCGCAACAGATCCATGATGTGTGCAGCATGACAGACTTGACCCAAAAGCCAGAGGTAGTACGACGACAATAAAATAAGAAATTCTGTAAGTAACACAGAACGTATAGGGCACCATGAGAGGCTTTGTGGTAAAAAAAATGAAAGAAGAGAAAAATTCTTAAAAGATTTAAGTTCTGAAAGAAATAATTATTGTAAAGGAAAAACTACTCCGAATTAAAGAAAATTTATAAAACATAAAACTGTGGCAGCAATCTTATTATTAAAAAAATAAATCAAACAATCGAATCCAAAACACTCGGAAAAAGTGGAAAATCTGTTTAAAAAAGCAGAGAAAGATGATATTAAACAAAAAAAAACATTAAAATAAAACAACAACTAAAAATTTGAAAAAAGAAAATAGGAAAAAATATAGCAAAATGGACAAAAATAGGAAATAATATACGAAAAACTATACAAAACAAAACCACACTTGCTAATGTTTATTTAATCATGAATAAAAGAAGCAAAATCATCGATACTTCGCTACAAAAACAAGTAAAATAAATCTGTTTGTTGAAACAAACAATTATTTTGAAAGAAAACAAAAACATTTCGATGAATTATGATGAGTAAAAATATCATTAAAAGTAGGAAAAATGATCACAAAGCAATAACTCATACTATAAAAACTATCCCACTGTGTCTTGTTTGGAAGCAAAATAAGAAAACATTCGAAATGCATTAGTTCAACATCACTCTTCCGTGACATTATGATGCGCTGCAAGTCTAATCGAAAATGCATGCCACTGCTAAGGGGAACATAATTGTTTGAGCACACGACAATCATGACCATCCATCCGCTCTAATCCCACCGCTAATACGAATGGCTTGAAGCTTCAGTCTGGTCGACTGGCCGTCTCACATTGGAGTTGCATCCCACATCGTTGTTTGGGTTGGTTATGTTGCAACACGTTGAAATTGCAGCGCAGCGTGCAGAACTCATTTTCCGGCGATGATTTCTGCGGGTAATGCGAGCTGAGGTGAATTGCAATTGAGGTTTTCCCTTCGCAAACGTCGATTGATTTTTTTCGGTGGTGTAATAAAGCAGAAGGGAATTACATAAACATATTAGTTCTTGTATGTTTCTAAACGCTGTTTAGAGTCATTTTAAGCATTTTTTTCTACACCAAAAAATTTTCCATGGTCCACTTCCTTACACATAAACCTCGCACATTGTCAGTTTTTTTCGGAAACCCTGTAAACAAGGTGAATGAGTGATAATAAATCAAAGGGTTTGAAAATTTTAGATAGCTGACAGTCATAAATCAGTATTTATAAAAAAAAATAATGAAAAAAAACTAAAAGATTATGTAAAGAGTAAGAAACAAGACAAAAGTGTAAACCATGATAATCTATTACAAATTAATAAGAAAAAAAATGAAAAGACAATGATAAAATAACCATAGAATTCATTATTTATTGAAGCTATCAGAAAAGAAGAAAACAAAAATCTTACAATGCACAGTAAAAGACTATGCATGGTAAGAGATAAAACAAACTGAAATAACTAAACAAGAATAATAAAAAAATATCTATTTCAAACCTTAAAATAGTGCAAAACACGAAAGTTTAAGTAAAATATAAATCGATTTTATACAAAGAAGCAATATGAAAACGAAAAGTATAAGAAGAAAATATTGAAGTATGTTTCTGTGAACGTTTAGAAGATTTTAAGCCAATCATTAAAAAAATCCCCTAAAACCAACAATGCCAACTATACGTAATAGCGTCATAATAAATCTGCTCCTCATCCCTAGTCTCCTGTTCACCAATGCCGACACCACAGTGGAGCTAGTTGAAGTGACACCCGAGTTGTCATCATTATGCTGTTTCCCAGATAATGAACACTTAACACAGAAACTGCACGGAACCTCACTTTACACCGGCACTCACAGCCAGGACAGTTTCGTTGCGATTGTTAGGATGATGATGCCGGTTCGCACATTACCGCACTAAACGTGTGCCACCTTACACACATACAACACGAACACTCGACCTGAGTTGGCTCGTGCCTTTGATGCCGCATAACCCTCTGCTTTCCTGTAGACTACCAAAAGTTGCGTTATGGCGTGAAGGCGCTGGAATCACCAAATTCTTGACCCATCTGATGTTCCTAAGGCTGCTGATCTAAGGCTCCTTGTAACTTCCCCCCAAAAAGAAAAAAAACGTAAAAACTTGAGCATTTTAAGAGCTGGAGTCTACTAAGATGGCCTACCCGGTTTCCCAACAAGCCAACGTGCACGAGAAGAAAAGGTTGAAGTCCTCGTTATTGAAGCACTACTCCAAACTAGACGCCATCGCAGCGTGCCCATATATCTTGTCTTTTGTACACATATTTACGCTTCAACACTAGCGCCGACCACAATGCCTTTCATACATCGGTTCCAGGCAGTGAACCGCAAAAGCTTGAATCGTTGTAAGAAAACAACAACACGAGGAACAAAAAAATATCACCAGAACGTCGGCAGGATTAAGACATCGGACAAAGGTCACCGAAACGCTCCAAACTGGCCGAGTGTGTGTGTGTGCGTGTGTATGTATGCATCTAAGATTATACTTCCCCAACACACCGGATCGTCTTACCGGAACCGGATAAATCACTTCCGTCGGATGGCATAAACGTGGCAGCAACTCTCCGACAGTATCTCCAATGTCCTGGCAACACACTGCGTGCGGACGTTTTACGGCACCAATGCTCCAGAGCCACCGTTTCTAGGATGTGAAAAATTAAAATTAACTTCTTTAATTACAAGCCCGCCGCAAGCGTCAGCGCTTGCCTGTTTTGCCGTTACAAGCTAGCAAGCTGGCATAGATTCGCGGTGTCTGACATCATGCTGCTTGGCTGGCAGGTTGTAGTTATTATTGATAACGGGTCGGATAACAATGATAGATGATGTCCAGCGTCCGGATCGGTACGGTGGGAAGAAATTAGCTATCCACCAGGCACCAGGGATATCGTGTTTCCGGTTGTACAGGGCTGTGTTTAGGGCGTTCACGAGGCCTTGGGGAGGAGGCGATTTTTTCGGAGGCTGAACCTTGCGTGCCTGGAGCTGGAGCAGGATCTTAAAAACCATCTTGACCATCTTGGGGTGGGCCTAATTTTCTTACAGATTGCGTGGGTGCATGTGTTATAAAATCCATCGAATATGACGGTAAGCGTTTCAGAAGTTGCTCGCTATCGGTACGGGACGTGCGAGCTGGAGTACCTTCGATATGTGTCGTGATAATAAATCGGAGTTTCAACACAAAAGAAACGAAGAACGGTTCTAACGTTTCGAGAGTGAAGAATAAAGTTTTACTTCATCGGATGCTGTGACACACCTTTTCACGCAAGTATTCGTTTTTTCGGTGGATAATTCAGTGTACACGCGAACGGATTTCTTTTTTTAAACTGTGCGAATGTTTCTTTGAGAGTGTCTACTGCGTGGTTGAAGTGTTTGATGAGGTGCGCGTTGTTTGTGTTCTTCGAAGAAAGCGATTAACAGTGTATTGCACAAGGGAAAGGCAGCAAACTTCTTTATAGTAAGTAAATAACACATAAAGAATAGTATTATTATCGTTATTCCTTAAGAAAAATAAAGAAATGGAAACATACTTGAGGAAAAAAGTCTTACATAATGTAAGAAAACTTATAAACTTGTATAAAACAGAAACTGTTCCTTGAAGTGTTTTGATTTTCCCTTAATGATTAAGCTATAATAGCTTCTTCTTCTTTCTTGGCCTAACGACCTCTTAGGTCATGCCTGCCATTTCTGGCTTACTAGACTTATTGTTACCGCATAGTTGGATAGTCAGTCCTCACTATAGGGGAACGGCCCAGATGAGACTTGAACCCCGGTCCTGCCGTGTGAAGACCGGCGCCGCTGTCGCATCTACCACCGGGCCGCCCCCTATAATAGCTCTTGTTAACTAAAAGAAACTTTCTGAAGTTGAAAAGTTTCTAAATGATTCTGAATTATGATATTTTTATGGACACTCACATCAAAAGATCAAACGTTTTTGTGGACTTTCTGGAGCTCATTTCCATTTATCCTTGTAAAGCTTCGTCATTAAAGAGAAACATTTTCATAATCTTCTCCAAATCAGGTTACGAGTTATAAAATTGGGAAAATAAATTGTTATTTATTGCTAAAAAAATAACTATGTACAAAAGTTAATTCCAACTAAAATTGCTTGAATAGGATATATACAGAAAAACAGATTATATATATAAATATAAAATATAAAAATATAAAATATATAAATATAAAAACAGATTTAGAATTAAAGATAACCATCGAACTATAAAATATAATACAAATAGATGAAATGAGAAGAGAAAAACTAAAAACAATGAATACACAAAAAGAATCCTACCTGTTATCTACAACAAAAATCTTAATACAATGATATTGGTTTATTTAAGGAAACAAGTAAGTTTAAAGAAAATTATTTAAGTAATAAAAAAGCAATAAATAATAGAGCGTTCAAACTTACATTAAAAATGGTAAATATAGCAAAACAATAGTTAAACAGAAAACAAAACTAACGATTCTTCATAAAATTTCGTATTCAGAATAACACAATGAAAGAGGAATAAAATAGGCTCATGATGAGACAAACATATCAAAACAAGCAACAATAAAACAACTTTGTAAAACTAAGAAAAAGAAATTAAAAAAACTAATATTTTCTATTTGAATGAAATAATATAACACATAACATTAGACATAAGAGCTAAGAAGTCAACAATTGAAAGAAAGAAACAACGTAGTTGTAGAAATAACCAATTTTGAATAGTAAATCATCAAAATCGGCACACCATAATGGAAGGAAAATAGTAAACCAAAATAAGATAAGAATGATACATAGAAAATGAAGAAAAATTGTATAATACAAACTTATAAAAGGAGGAAAAAACAACATAAGCTGACAAGTCATACAAATATCAAATGAAGGCATATTCTGTCGTTTGTTCTCAATCGTTCCGGCTCTCTAGCCATTGCCAATAAATCAGCACAAAAAGAGTCGAACGAAAAATCTATTACGAACCACAGCCCAACCCTTCGCAAAAAACCCTAACCACTCTCACTTGCCCTTGCGGAACCTGCCCATGGAAAAAGACCTTGACGCAGAACCGATGCATCGCCGTTACATGGACCGAAATGCCCGCACACATGATGCAATTCCACCTTTGTGTTGTAGCACGGACCAACGGAACGGCACAGACGGAATGCTCCGTCCATCACAAAGCGGCAATGCATCGAAATTGTGCATCGAGTGCGCGTTAAAAGTTCATGCGAAAAATTGGCACAAAGTCGAAGTGCATCGCAAGTCGCATGTGAAACTTATGCTTACCTACCTACTTTAACAACCAACACCTGTTTGGTGTTTGTGTGTGTGTGAGTTGTACTTTGCGGAACAGTGTCAAACAATCTTTTCCCTCGACGGGATGGTAAATCTTCTGCGTCCCGTTTTTTGGACCGCAAGCTGCACTCGAAACGCACTCGTTGCACATGTCTTCGATGACCTCCTTGATACCATTCCAACCGACACACTGGGGAACAGCGTAGAACGCCTCTGCCACGGCTCACATCCCATGTGTACTTGAAACTTTGCAATAAAATTATAAATCTCATCTGCACATACTCACAGAAACACGCAGCCAGTGGCAGTTCTGCTGGAACTCGGCAACAAATGAGCTGCTGCAAGTACCAGGACAAAACGTGAGCCAAAAGCCCACACAAGACACACACGATCGCTTGAAGGCGAAGCAGTATCCAGGACAAGATTGACTTTCGAACAATGGAAGTTGGAGCAATCTGGTTCCCTATCGGAAGCAAACAGGAAGAATGGGAAGAACCGAACGAGCGAGCTAAGGAAGATGTAGAAACATCCCTGCCAACATGTAATTGCGAGGTGTCCTTGTGCCATGTCCAAGGTTGCACCTAGCACACCAAAGTTACTTCGGTCGCCAAGTTTTGCACCTCGTATCGTACCGACGGGGCAAAAGTGAAAAGTTTTGTCCACCCGTGTCCGTCTGCTTTATGGTTGGGATGCTCATCCAAACAACAAAAAAAAACCCCATCTCGCAGTGCCATTGGATGAGACGGAACTTTCTGTTTTATGACTACATCAACGTATGCGGCATATGGAACCGTTGAGAAACACGCACATTCATGATGGTTGTGGTGTGTGTGTGTACATTGAAATAAATACCCCATGAGCATTAATAGTCCGCACAACTTTTTATTTACACCAGTTTTATTAGTCACTTAGAGAGATGTGGGCGAAATGTTTTGGCCATCGGTACGTGGAACTTAGATTTAACGAGAAATCAAGTGTGTTTATGTGGATTATATTTATTAGCTGTCCTTCACATACATTCTCTAAATGAAGGGCAAGCAAGATAGAGTTTGATTGCGTTAAATACATTTTTCGGCAGTAAAACAAGCGGCTTCAAAGCCTAAAACATACGAACTAGCCACAGCTGATTATGCCACCTGTTGCTACTTTCTGTGGTTGTTTCATCGCTTAAGACGAGATAAATGGCCTTGTGTTCAATGCATCAGTACCGGTAGTTTTATGACTACTGCTAACCTCCAGCTTTATGCTCTGCTGTAAGGCCAGCGTCACCCCCAGGGGTTAGGTCAAACTTACTTACCAAACAAAGTTTCTACCATAGCATATGGCAATTATGCAATCGCTTTGCACGGTTTAAGCGTCTCGGTGTTGGAATAGAACTTCTTCTTCTTCTTTCTTGGCCTAACGACCTCTAAGGTCATGCCTGCCATTTCTGGCTTACTAGACTAATTGATACCGCATAATTGGTTAGTCAATCCTCACTATGGGGGAACGGCCCAGATGAGACTTGAACCCCGGTCCTGCCGTGTGAAGACCGGCGCCGCAGTCGCATCACCACCGGGCCGCCGTTGGTTTGCACATATAAGACACATATAAGAACTTTTATTAGTATTACTACTTCTTGTAGGTTGTGCATTGTGCCTAAAAGTATGCAAAACGCATTTCAAATTCTTTGATTTTTTTTTTATTTTGATTAGAAATATTTGAAGTTTTAAACAACATGCGCCTGGCAGTGATCCTAGAATGGATTCACCGTTCACTATGGTGGAGCTATCAATTGCTCTCCTATCATGCAAAAATTCTTCCCCAGGTCTGGACCAGGTTAGTAGCAAACTGCTGCAAAACCTGCCCGACGTAGGCAAGAAACGTCTGTTAAGAATCTTCAACAATATGTTGGAGCTTAACAGCGTCCCGCCGGAATGGAGAGAAGTGAAAGTTGTCACAATTTTGAAACCTGGTAAACCGCCATCAAGACACGATTCATATAGGCCAATCTCATTACTGTCGTGTCTGAGGAAACTCCTTGAAAGGATGATTCTTTTCCGTTTAGAAGAATGGTTGGAATCGAATAACCTTCTTTCAAATACCCAGTTTGGTTTTCGTAAAGCCAGAGGTACTAACGACTGTTTAGCCCTTTTGGTTACAGAGATACAGCTTGCGCGTGCACGCAAGCAGAACATGGGGTCTATTTTCCTAGATATACAGGGGGCGTTTGACTCAGTCTCACCATATAAACTGAGTCAAAAATTAGAAAATGCGGGGCTGGGACCAAAGTTGAACAACTTTCTGTTCAACCTTTTGTCGGAAAAAGCTATGTACTTCAACAATGGTCATGTGCAGTTGAAGCGGACCAGTTTCCACGGACTAGCACAAGGGTCCTGCTTGAGCCCCCTGCTATATAACTTTTATGTTAGTGAAATAGATTCTTGTCTAGCGCCTAATTGTAGCCTTAGACAATTGGCAGACGACGGCGTCATATCAGTCGCAAGCAGAGACGCCGCCGAAATACAACTGGCTTTACAAACCACCTTGGATAATCTAGCCGAGTGGTCTGAAAACCTTGGTATCAAGTTCTCTGCAAAGAAAACTGAGATGGTAGTCTTTTCTCCCTTTAGCGACACGACAAATAACAGGGAGAAAAGACTATTTGACCCAAAAATTGACGTCTTTTTGTATGGTGAAAAGATATCAAGAACCGACAATTTTCGATACCTTGGTGTTTGGTTCAATTCAAGACTAAACTGGAGTACTCACATCACCCATCTGGTGCAAAAATGTAGTAAAAGAATCAACTTTCTAAGGACAGTCACAGGATTCTGGTGGGGCGCACATCCAGCAGACGTCCTGCGACTGTATAAGACAACGGTACTCTCCGTATTGGAATATGGAAGCATATGCTTCCATTGGGCATCCGATACGCTTATCCTCAAGCTTGAGAGACTACAGTACCGTTGTCTTAGACTCGCGCTAGGGAGCATGAAATCCACACACAACATGTCCCTGGAAGTGATGACCGGAGTGATGCCGCTCAAACTTCGTTTTGAAAAGCTGTCGCTTCGCCTTCTAGTCCGTTCTTCAGTATCAAATCCCTTGATAGTAGAAAATTTTAAAGCGCTTCTAGAGACAGGTTCTAAGAGCAAAATCTTAAAGATCTACGAAGATTTTGTTGCCCTACAAGTGCATCCTAGTGCTCCACAGGCATTAAATCGTGCTGCCCTTCCTGAGTCCTACAGTTCCCTTTTAACAACAGATTCCTCTTTGCAAGAGGAAATTAAGACCATACCGAATGATCTTCGCCCGAGGGTAGTTCCGGGCATTTTCAGGAATAAGTATGGCCATTTAGACCAAATAAGCCAGTAT
The DNA here is from genome assembly GCA_002091835.1 of Anopheles maculatus. Taxonomy (NCBI): domain Eukaryota; kingdom Metazoa; phylum Arthropoda; class Insecta; order Diptera; family Culicidae; genus Anopheles; species Anopheles maculatus. Next base: position 104,269 of record KZ062294.1, read on the forward strand.
TACACTGACGGATCATCCTCCGAGGTGGGCACCGGCTTCGGTGTTTTTAGCGAGTTCACCGAAGCGTTTTTCAAATTGCGACAGCCATGCAGTGTTTACACCGCAGATCTAGCCGCAATCTTTTACGCACTATGTTTGATAGCAGCGAGACCTTCGGATCAGTACTTCATTTTTACTGATAGCCTTAGCGCTATCGAAGCACTGAGATCCCCAAAGGCCGTTAAGAGTCAGGATTCCCTGATCATAAAAATCATAGAACTGCTTGGCTCAATGTTCAACAAGGCGTTTAGGATATCGCTAATTTGGGTCCCTGCTCATTGTGGAATCCCCGGCAATGAGAAAGCAGACTCACTGGCCAAAACAGGCGCCACAGAAGGCGCATTTTACGACCGACCGATCTCGGCCCATGAGTTCCTTTGTTTTCCACAGCATCTTTTCCTGTCTCGCTGGCAGAGCATGTGGGAGGCGGATGAACTCGGGCGTTTTCTTTTCATGATCTCTCCGCAAGTGTCCCTGCGGCCTTGGTTCGATGGGCTCTCTGTAGATCGTGCGTTCATACGAATGATGTCTCGATTGATGTCGAATCATTTCGCTTTGAATGCTCATCTACAGCGTATAACTCTGGCTCAGACGAAAGCGTGTGGCTGCGGTGACGGATTCCACGATGTGGATCACCTTCTGTGGTCCTGCGTGGAGTACGAAACCGCTAGACCCTCCTTGACGGGCGCAGTCGAGCGCATCGGCAGACAACCGGGCACAGAGATTAGAGAGGTGCTGGCAACCAGGGATCTTCCCTACATGAGGCTCATCTTCCGATTCGCCAGAGACAACGGTCTTATCCTGTGATTCCACATTCCCTTTATCCTACCATTCCTTCCTTTCTTCTATGTTATATGTTGTGTTGTCTTTGTCTTACGTGTTTTTTTTTGTTTTTGTAGAAGATACGGGTAATCTGTTGACGCAGCAATACCATTCGCGCGCAACGTCGACACTGCTGTACAAAGGAGGCAGGCTAGTTTGGCTGTAACAGTGTTCTCAACACCAGTCCAGCGGTGACATGACGGGTTTGACCGTGTTGGCTTTGGGTCCGGAAGTGGTCGGCGGGTTAAGTCTCGAGAGTAGTGGATTCGCTCTTGCTACTGCGGGATGAGACTCGCCGATCATTCTTGGATTCGACGTTGACATGGTCGAGCCGGGACTGTCTCTGCTGGGCTGCTTGTTTGACACTGGACACAGCCAAACAATCGTTGGTTCTGTCTTGCTGTTTACTTTATGTTTCTTGTTTTTTTTTTTCTTATAGTCCTTCCCCGCTACTAGGAAGGACGAAGCACAATCCAGGTGTACGAAGCACCTGCTACAGAAGCACACCATACTCCATAGAATCACACCGCACCTACCAGCAATAATTAATAGAATCAGCGACCAAATACAGCCTGCATCACATCCACACTACAACAACCACAATAGAATTAGATAACAACCACCCACTACTCATCCACACCGAGCATGCCCGGGATAAGGCAAATTACAAGGAGGAAATGCCTTGTATCTATTAAACATGAATTATATAAAATCACCACACGCGGTGGTGAAAATACGGCTTTCAGCCGTCATATTGGAATAATAAAATAATAAATAAAATAGAAATATTTGAAATCTTGCGGCACTTGAGAGCACAATTGACGAATAACTATATGTTTTATTAAATATTTATACATGTTTCTTACACCCCAGATGAGCTCTAAGCTATGACAAGTTCTGAAAAAATTGGAATTCCCATTTTCCATTGTTTTAAAATTTGAATCGAACAACTGCAAAAGCTATAAACTGCTATAAAATTGTGTAAATTAGAAAAGTAAATAGATGTATGAATTTTAAAAAATCTTCACTGAAACAAGAACTTACGACCAACCAATAGAAGAAAAGAGTAAAATGACAAACATAGTTTGGAACAATCGCCAGATTAGAGATGGAGAAGTTGCTAATGAAGTTGGGCTTTTAATTAACACATTCCAGCTAATTCTATTTATCATATTGGGTACACAACGAATGGCTGCTTAATTTGTTCAAAAAACTTGATTGAAATTTTGAACGAACAAAGTGACGAATAAAAAATGCATCATAAATTAAATTACTAAATGCAGAACACCATTTCAAATCAATTATTAATCAATAAAAAATAAAATCACCTAACATGTCAAATACGTTCCAGCTAAGCGGTTATCTTATGCAAAATACGTAATGTATTAAACCATAATAATGAAGAAGAATGTTTAATAATTTTACTCTCCCAATTTGTTAGAATAAAATAATTACTTATTTGAGTACAAATAATAACGCAGAAATAACGCCTAAAGTTATGCAATTAACAATATTAATTGCTGTTAATTCTTCGTCGGCTAAGGAACTTCCTTCCCTAGTTAACTCTAGGGGGTGCCATCTTGATAGATCATTCTATACATCACCAGCATACACATTTCCCAGCAATCAAACAGCGAACGAACTACAGTGAAAGGCTGTTCTTCACCATCAACAGCCTGTACAGTAGTAACCGTGGCTATGTTTGCTTGTGACGTTTGGCGTTATGTACCCCTAACGCTCATACGTACAACAACCACGCAGCTCGAGAAATCTGCCACACGCGAAAAAAAAGAAATCCGATACGGCCAACTTGCGAGCTCAGAAAAAGTTTCATTCCTTCACTGGCACGCGCACAACCGTGGACGGGAAACAAGTTGCACAAAAGAAAACGCCCAAAAAAAAAACAGACTGCATATTACTCACATGTACACCGGTTCTGTCGTATGACGTCCGTACGAACGGTAGAACCAACCTCATCCAACCATCGAACCAACAGGCAGGCTCATCGCAACAGGTAAAATCGTTTCGGAGATGAGTTTTCTTGTGCAATTGTTCCTGTTGCCGCCATTTTAATCTGTTTTCCACCCCGGGTACAAAGTTCGCTCAGTTGCGTTGTTGCTGTTGATCCTCTCACGGGATAATCCCCGTCGGTAAGGTTGCGTCTTAGGCACGAGCGGCCCATAACTGTTTGCGACAGTTTTACTTTTTCCGAATCTTTTAAAAAGCTTGCTTGCTCCCGTCACAGCCTTCGATGTTAATAATTTAGTTTGCACAAGTTTTGCAACGCGCTGTACAAAACCGGCCTCGGCAACGTTAAGATGATGTTGATAATGATAATGGCATGCAGTGGCATGATGCTACTACCTTGGATAAGTTAACATATTAAGCGAAAAATGTAGGTGAAAATGTGAACAAAATAGCTGATGGTACGTACGCGTTGGTTTGATTTTGGTGGGCAGGCTGCTACGAAAGGTAATATCCTGCATTAGCCAACTTCAATACTCACCACCCAGGAAGCCATCAGCAAGGCGGGCATCAGCCCAGGTGTTGATGGTACTTTTTTCTAAGCTCGTTAGAGGCTGATCAAATTTGCTTTGGCACTGACCGAATGCTGTCCAGAGTTTTCTCGACCAAATAGCTATTGTGAGAGCGTCGTGTGAGTAATCGAAGTTGTCATCCGAAAGGGAGATAATGGTTGATGGAATTTAGAATATTTTAGATAAATTGTGTGTTACAAATACGCATTAATTGTTTGTAAACTTTAAATCCATCATTTGAATGAAACCGTTGTTCAATTTTAAACATTGTATTGCATACCTCTAGGGGCTCATGCAGCATGAAACTGTTTAGAATAAGAACAATAATAGAATAGATTTGTGTACGCAATCAATTTAATTGATTTTATTAACTGTTATTTATCTTTGCTGTTCCACGATCTTAAATAGACTCTTTGAATAAAATTACGGTTGTTTTTTTAGAATAATTCACCTTCGGAATAAAAAGTGGCATTAATATGATTGAACCATTTAAGCAGAAAAATACAAGCATTTCAATTGAAATTCGATCACATGTGTACGGAATCAACAACAACGCAAAACGAACAAACATATTTAAAAAAAAAAACATACCATTCTCGCTAGACAAAAGATTAGCTCAAAGATATCGTTCAGCTTAACGGAAAAGCCTTTTTTTACATTGCTCTTAAACCATTCACTTCGTATCGCGTTACACTTTTACCCCATTCGGGAGAAATGGAATGGTAAAAATCCATCCAAACGACGGTAGCGTGTACGTCTTTTACCTTAGCTTTTGTGGAACAAGAGCATCGGCGCGGCACACTGCACGGAAGTATAAAATCGGGACAACAAAAATACACACAATGGGACGGACAACAGCCATGAAAATTAACCAGTTCATCCGCAGGCAGCGACGGTTTCTTAGTGTGTAGTAAAAGCTTGCACGCTACTTTCGCCTTGTACACCGGTGAAGTAAATCTCCTTTTTAAATACATTCTCCGGCATGTCTATGGCGTAATGGAAGGTTGCGAAAGGAGCAACATGAGGCGGCTTCGGAATGAGAATGTACTACTGCATAGTAACACAATAAAAATAACATCATTCTTCGTCCTTGGTCTCGGCAAAGTCGAGGGAGAATCAGCTACACTAGTGTTCGTTTTACAGTCTCTTGTTATATGTTCTTGGTGCTTTATTATTGTAACAAATGAGGCAAGAATTTGTTTGTAATAATTTTATCGAAATGTATTACATATCTTACAAAAATGTATCCAGTCTGTTAACTTTGATTAGCATTGAATTAACTAGGTAAAAGCCTGCTAACATGTGCACGCTGTCACAATAAGGCAAAATAACGCCATCTAGTGGAAAACGCTTCTAAGTGGAAAACGCCTAAAGCTAGGCAATACATGCTTTCAGAGAATACAGAGAAATAACAAAAAAATAACAACAAAAGTACTCGATTCGCACATAAAAAAGAAACTCATTTTCCCCCCCTGGGATCGCTCAAGTTGTAAGTGGCCAAATATTACCCAAATAAAATAAATCCCACTCACAAGCGATTCGTTCGCGTTCGTCCTGAAAAAGAAAACATTTCCCAGCCCTCAAAAAGTGGTACTTACATTACAAGGGGTGGGAAAATTACCACACATACTCTCACACACACACACCACTGTTGCGCTTCATTAATGGCAAATTGCTAATGTCATAACAGTATCATCGATCATGGGCTGCATTTGCTTCAAGAAACACTTACAATGGAATGGAGAAAAGTTTTCGCAGCGGAACCACATACTGCAATGGCTGTGTCGTGTGACGCATCACGCTCGGAAATGATAAGAAACTACCTTCGTATCCCGGCCCAACACTTACGATTGTCATTTGTCCGCGTATGAAAAGCTCCGACGCGCAATTTGATGATTGAAAGTAATGGTAGCAGTGCGTGAATGGCAGCTGTGGCTTTGTGCTGCTGTGTGATGTTGGTTGATGCACACAAGACACAGATCTGGCAGAATGGGTGTACGTGCGCTGTAACGGATCAAGGAATGCAATTAGTGTCATTAGGTGGTACGTGCGGATGAGGTGCCAGTCTTTGGGGGTGACCTTGTTCGGTGGGCGTCTTACTACGAGTGTAGGAGCATGAATAATGAGAGTAACGTGTAAGAAAGTGCTGAGATTCAAATCATTTTTTATAAGGAATTCGATCACATATGTCATTAAACTAATAAGCATACGAAGTAGAACAGTTTGAAGAGTTTTGTATTACTATTATAACAAATTGTTTACGCCAAAATGTAGGCAATCTGCATATCTAGATGAGCTGAAGATTAGCGATGAATTATATAGACTTTAACGGCTCAATTGTTGTTGACATTTAACAAGAGTATATTTCATTTATATAGAAGACTAATTCATCTTCCGATTAATATTTCGTTTTCGTAGATATTAACTTTGCTATTATTAAGCCAAGCTGGTGATTTTTTTACTCTATTAAGTTTTTTTTTTAATCAAATGAATATATCTAAACACGGATCGGTTTGACAGGACTGTTAAAGTATCGATTGACACAAATGAATATCATGTTCTCATCAAGGAATAAAATAAACATCATAGACTTGTGTATAAAACACAAATTTAAATTTATTAAATGGCTACTTCAATTTAATAATAATAATAACCTCAAAACCTTTTCTTATATAGTACAACTACAGTGAAATTATACACAACCTTACATAACCCCATCCCGGAATTTCACACCTACACTCTTTCTCTTTTTGCGTAAAGGGCGGACAATGGAAAAATGACGCAATTCCCTCGCAACGTATCTGAAACTATCTTTTACCCGTGTAAAATAGAAACCAGAAACCAGAAGGTAGAGCTAGCTAGAAAATTTTCCACCGAACCAAACGTACGTTAAATTGTATCCCGGAAACGAATTTTTCGGCTCCACACAAAACCATGGCCGTACTCACGATGCCTTCCATCCGAATCAATGCGCTCAGTGCTTATAGGTATCCGGAAGGTAGCGTCCTACGTGAGCTGTTAATATTATTCTAAACTCGATTACTTGTGAAAATGGCCAGACAAAAGCCACACACTGCACACGAGACGCCTTCCACGGTCCGGGACTCGGGATAATGTTTGCGTAACGGTTGCGGAAAACCACACCAGCACATTGTGAAGGTTTCGAGTCCACCGGAAAAAAACACACACACAAACACCGTCTCATGAGACCTGTTGCATCGGGCAGAGAAGAAGAACTTTTCGCCAAACCGAAAGCGAACGCCCATGATACCAATTAGGGTGGTAAAGGTTGTGAAAAAATATATTGGGGACCGAGTGGCGCGCACTAACGACACCAACGAGATGGGCTCACTTTTCGGAGACATTAATTTTGGAAAATTATCCTCCCGCATGATCCCGCATGGCCACGTTGAAAGGATTCCATACCGGGTGAGAGGGTCCTTGGTGAATTTTACTAATGAACTGTGTCGCATGGCTTAGGTGCTGTCGAATGAATTAAGGGGATATGTGTTCGGTGCACCAGCCAAACAGCAGGTTCCCAAAAATTGTGTCGGAATACATCGTACAGTGTGGTAAAATATTTCTACTTCCAAAACGGTCAATTTATTGTGTATAGTAACCGTTAAAATTGAAACCACTCTTGAAAGGCGTGAAAACTTTAAAATAAGCGCCTAGAAGTATGCAATGTAATTTTCAAGTCTTACTTTAGTCAACATTTTTGTGGTCGTTCATTGCTTCGCATCAAAATGGCGTAAAAATTACGTTAAGAATTTATGATTGCATAGTTTAAGGGGTTGGGATTCAATAAATATTAAAAGTTACGCAAGAAATTAAATTTTATTGATTAAATTTATCCTTCTTCTTCCAAGCGTCAAATAAAATTTAAAATAAAAAGGACAAAATTACATTTATTAGAAACTTTTTCTAAAAACAAACCCTTATAATCGCACAATTTAATCCTTCACTGTTCTGATTCAACTGTGACCAGCATACAGAGACTATAGGATGTCCCCTACACACTACGGAAAAACATTTTAATTAAGCCAAAATGAAACAGAAGATTTTCACCGATGATGAATCGGTGTGCCTAAAACCCCGAGTCTGCGTGAGTGTGCAACCCAAAAAGCATACCACATATATACACACACACAGGCTCAGCAACAGTAACGCTGATCGTAAGCTGGCGAGAGTAAGAGCAAACAAATTCACCTTCATTCGTTATCTCCGACACCTCCGGACTTTTTCCGTGGCTGGGTGTTGGGATGAAGCTGACCGTTGTGCAGTTTAGGGAATTATTCATTTCACTCTCGTTTTTTTTTTGCTGTCAGATGTATCACATGACACCAATCAACTCGTTTTTATGAAAAAAGTTGACAAACAAGAAAAAAAACTATCAATAAAACACAAAAGAGGAAAAAATACTACAAAATAAGTTAAAATTAAAGAAGGAAGTAAAATAAATTTCTAAAAACATACTATCAAAAGTAAGATTCATTATGATAAAACAAGAAAAAAGGATAAATCGCAACAAACAGCCATACATAACAACCTTTTACAGTGGAGCAATATATTGATTGCATATTCAGTGTCTGTGTGTGCTTTACAAATTGTTAAACACAATGGTGCCAGATCATTGATAACACACACTGGGACACAGTTTTACTGTCCCTAGATCAAGAACGTTCCCTGATAAAACGAGCGTAGGCGTGGGGTGTTGAGTCATATTTTCATGGACACAAAAATCAACCCCCACAAATCCACAACGCTTGCTGGAAGCTTCCGTTCCGTAAACTGTTCGGGATTATACTTAATTGGCAACTAGCAGTGACAACGGCACAAAACGTGTGGAAACGTATCGAGCGAAACAAAAACGGCACAGTTACCAGCAAAACAAAAGCCCTTTCCCTTTCACTAGCTCATCGTCACCCATCACCATTCCCCCTTTTCAGGGTCGGTTTGATTTTGTGGTCGAAAAATGTCCTTAAACTATGCTAAATTCCCACAAGCAATAAACCGTTGCCCACAAAACCTCCTTTTCCATCTATACACTTTCGCCTAAACTGTTTCGGAAAACTAGGGGCGGTTTACCAAACGTCCCATAGACAAGCTTGTTACAGATTATAACAGATCCTTTTTTTTCAACTCTTTTCATCTTTATGCCATCAACTTTCGGGTGGCAAAATGTTTGGGCTGGCCTTCGATAATTGATTTTTATTTTAATAGTTTTGGGCCAGCCACTTTCCCCGTTTCTTTTCACCGGTGTTTGTACACGTACATTTACTTATTTTTCATTTGTTTTGAGTTGTTTTTTGTTTTCCAGTGAGTTTCTATTTAGTTCTTTTTTTTTCAATGTTGAAGGTTTTTCATTTTGTTCTGCAATATTCATCGGACACAGTGAAACCGTTTTTTGGTGGCCATATTTTTATTTTTGTCTTTTACATTGTTAAGCTTTATCGATTATTATTATATCTCTCGTATGCTGTTATGTGGAGCCCCGCTTCTATTTTTCCATTCTTCATTTATTTATTTACCCTGCGGCGGCACGTTGAACTTTTCTGCCTTCTGTTTATAATTTCACCGAAGCACCGGTTTCACCCCCGAAATCCACCAGTGAAAGTTTATTATGTCCCCACCCCCCCCTCTAGGCTTTTGTTCTAGTGGCCCTAACGATGGCGAAAGCGCTGCTTCTCCGTTGCGAGAACGGAAAAAAGCCTTGAATTGATAAATGAAAATAAAAACAGTCATCTCGCGCAATGACTCACTTTGCTGATAGGGAGACGTCAAAAAATGTATGGCGTCCACCAGACATGGGGCGTTCGTACGGACGAAACCAGTTCTTATGGCACCGACAGACTTATTCATCCCTGTCGGTTCGTCTGTCTGGCTGTTGAATGAGGAGAAAGCATCCCCTTCCAAAAATGGAAACTCCCTTTTGTCAACCGTTTTTAGCTAATATGGTGAATCGTTCTAAAAGAATAGGAAAGACTTTGACGCACTTTCGTTATTCATCTGGTTTTATTCGATCTGAATGGAATACGTACGCAAGTATGATTTATTTTTAGTATTTCGTTTGCAATTGTTTTCATGTGTTTTGTTTTGTTTCAATGTTTACTGATTTTGATTTATTTTTGTTCTGTCTGTTTTCGGTGTTTTATCTTACTTTTTAATGCTTTTCTTTTTCTTAGTATGCTGTAATATAAATTTTCTTAATTATTACTTATTTCATATGCGTTTAAAATATTATGGCTTTAATACTGTATGAATGTATGATGAGTTTTTAGCATTTCGTTACAATTGATCTGTTGCTTAAATTGGTTATTATTAATACGTATTTATATGTTTTTATTTTCATCAAATAGTTTTAATTTTGTTTTCTGTTTAATGTTTGATGTGTACTATTTCATTGTTTTATTTATTATGCTTTTGCCGTTTGAGTTTGATTGTCTTTTTATAGTCAACTTCTAGTCGTTTCACTTATTTAGTTATATTTACAGATTTCGTTTTAGATTTTATTTTTTATTTTGTTTATAGTATTAAGTTCAATTTCTATTACATTTTTGTAATGTATTGATAAAGTATTTTTAATATCTTTCTAAGTTTGTTTATCTTTTTTGTTTTGTTTGTTTTAAGTTTTTTTATAATTGTTTTACACGGTTCTATTGTGTGGTTTTGGGGTTCTTTCTTGTTTTATAATAGAAAAAAAAGTTTGTAATTTGTTGTTGTTTACTATACGTTTCATTTTTATCTTTATTTCTTTATTATTGTATTTTATAGTTTTTATAAGTATTTTTGTATCATTCTGATGACATTTATAATGCTTTTTACATCTCTTTTAAAAGCCTGTTTGATTGTTTATAGTTTCTAGAAACTTATTGCCGTTTTTATTCATTTACTTCAAACTTCTCACAAACTCTTGCATGTTGAAACTCTTGCAGTTATCAATTTACCCTATCGCTACCCACCAGTCGAATGCGCTCTAATAACTCACAATAAATATGCCATAAACCGTTGCGTTCCCACACATCATCCTACGCCAACCAGGAGTAGAAACGCTTTAGAACTTCAGCATCATGTCCTTCCGAACTGGTTCCCATTTTGGCACAACTGCAAGCTAAGCCGCTGTGCTTATTACACATCCAGAAATCAATCGATTCTAATGATTCTAGGTACAACGAGACAGGCGAACTGGCGAACTATCGAACCAAATCGCCTTACCCACGCCAGCGTACCGAACGCACCATAATCCCATTTTTATTGAGAACTGCATTAAAACCCAGTCCCAGCAAACAGTGTCCCCCAAAACACGGATATGTGTATGTGTGTGTGGACGGATGAGAGTTGCTGGCTGCGATGTTAAGTTCATTTTTATGTGCTTTTCTATGGTTTTCCTGTTTTGAAAAAGGAATGAGAGAGAAAAATAAAAATGAAGACCACTAAAAGTGGACAGTTTGGGCCATTTCGGTATTGTCTACCGGTGGTTGGCGCCGGAAAGTATGCAAGTACCCTCAGCCGGGTGGGTGTATTGCCGGAAACTCCTTTGGCCACACTGCACATCGCTGCCAGATGGCAAAACGGGGTCATTATGGAGCACTGCGTTCACACACACACTGTTTTGCGGTAAGTAATGCATGTGAGGAGAACAATATAACAAAGGTATTGAAATAATAAAAGAATTTATTTTATTTCCTTCATGTCCACGCATGTTCGTTATGGGAAAATGCGCAGTAGATCTTTATTAAACAACTACAATGGGTTATTTAAATCACGTTCACACGTCACGAGGGCTCACACTAGGAAAATCTATAACGCCCTTTTGTATTGCTAGCGTACGACGTCATTACAGCAGACTCTCACTTAACAAACGTTATAATGACGCGAGCGTCACACGATCATTTTCCAGCCAAGGATCGTCCGCTTCGTGAGATCGGAAAAAGGGTTTCAGCTCGTGCGTGAAAAGTACTTCCGGCGTGGTACGAATCTGTGCGCTAGAAAAGGATACCAACCTCTACTCAAGGATACGCAAGCAAGCAATAAAACACGCAAAAAAGCAAGCCTTCACCCCAAACCGGCTTACCAAACAGGACCACTTGTACCCCATGGGTTGACTTCGTGCAATTTCGGTGTGCGAATGTGTGTAACGCACACGCACACACGGCACGATACGATTTTTTACGGCCCGACCCGACCACGAACGACCAACGACCGTTTTGGATGCGGAGTTAAAAAGCCACGATGGCGACCGTACCGCTTCCAGTTGTCGTACAGCATCGCCAGCGAAAGAAAAGCCGGAAAAAGCGGGCAGGATAGCTCCGAGTGCTGTTTTACGGTTGTGGTGCGGATATTGCGGAGTAGCGAACGGCGCGTTCGCACGTGGTTCGTTCGAGTTTGGCAATCAGTAGACTTGGCGTCTCCATCGCAGGCGAACGCGCCTTTGGTGCGAGCCGTTGCGTTAGTGCCGTGATCAAGGACAGCAGCAGCTGAAGTGCAAAAGTGCATGAATGTTCTTACTGAATGTGGTTCTTACTAAAGGAATAGTGCCGATAGTGTGTATGAAAATCAAAAATTAATATAAAATGAAACAAATCCCTTTGACGCCTCGACGCTGAGGTGTCCTTACGAGTTCAGTGACACAAATCAAGATAGTGAGTGCAGCGAATTTGGTGCCCAAAATATCTTCCCGGATCAAAAATTCAAAGGGGAACATTGTCCCTTTTCTCGCGCTCTCGCACCGTTCCCTTTCCTCCTCAAATGTACACCAGCCGGAGCCGGAACAGTGTGACGGAGTTTTCACTTACCGCGTACCCGGAACGAAATCGGAGGATCGTGCGAAATGTTTCCATGTGCTGGTAAAGATATACAACAATATGCCCCCAAGACAATAAATAGATAAATAGCGTGGATGGTTGGCGTTTCGTTTTTCGTTCTCCTTTCCATTTTTTCCACCGCTTCGAACGTTCCACCACAGATTGTACAAATATTCGCCTCCCCATTTCTTAATTGACCGTTGACAGCATTTTTACAATCTTTGCCATTTCTAGTCAACGATATTTCGGCAAACGAGGATGCAAGTGTGTGCGTGTGTTTGTGAGAGTGTGTAGTAACGATAAAGATATTGGCTGGCATCCAAATTGGTCAGTCCAGCGTAAATCCAGAGTTTTACTTTTGCAGGATGGTTTCCGTTTACACAAGAAACGGACGGGAGCACACATTACAATTTGGAGTGGAAATTACGTAGGATCGCTCAAGTTTCTGCTTTACATTGTTTGAATTTGGATTGTTTTGATAACAAAATCAGTGACTGTTTGTGTAAATAGTCGCTGTAAAAGAATGCTCACTGGCAGTGATAACTGTTCTTAACTAAAAATAAAGACAATTTTGTTACGCAAAGGTTAAGATTTGATACATCAATAGACTCTCATTGACGTAATTGCTTAGTGAAAACGCCTAAAAGTATGCAATTTTGATTTTAAATATTTTGTTTTGCCATTTTTCACATTCCAAGAACCAGTTGTGAGCAACACTGCCAGAAAAATCTTTAAGAATAACAAATAGAATGTGTTGCTTGCTTTGCTACAGAAACTATTAATATACATTGCATATCTTCAGGCGTGTACGACCAAAATGCAAAACGACAGTTTGCCGCCGTGAAGAGCGCACGTTTGCGATATAAATTTTTCAATACATAAATTACAATATCAATTTAAAAAACTAATCTTCAATAATCTATCCAGTTAAAACGAATTTTCAATTTAATTTCCAACACAAATTGCTTGTATATGGTATATATTCCAAAAACAATAATACATACAAGTAATACATTTAGTGACTATGTTTAACAAGCATTCTAACTTGCTAAATATTGTTAAATTTAAATTATCAGTTGAACCTGTATGAAAAACCTGCAGAGCAAAACAGCGCCTGAAAATATGCAATCAGTTTTTGCATATTCCCTTTTGATTTTTAATTACGACACTTTTAAGCAATTTTATCATATCATGTTTTTAAACTTGAAAGAGTATAGTTTTGGTTTTTACAACAAGGGTTTAAAATATAAATTGATATTAGAATAACTTTAAACTATCTATGATCTATGAAAAACTAGGATAAAAAATAGCAGAAAAGTAGAACTAAATTAAATTTAAAACAAAAACACAAGACACTCTTTTCAAGACTTTCCAATTTATATCATTTATTTTACACAAGCTTGGATAACTTTTCTTTACAGAAATTTACTCTTAAACGTTCAATGCCAACGCCAGAAAATATGCAATTTTTGTTATAATAATCGTTTTTGGTAATGCTATTCTGTTAGAGTGCTAACTACACATTGCATATCTTCAGGCGCGCTCGCTCAGGTAGACAAGAGCAAACTTTTACAAAATAACTGATGATCAGAATGATTTTCAATGCATAACATTAGGCCATAGTAATTCCTAGCAAATAAAAAGCTGTAAGATAACCTCAAACCCCCCAGAAAAACACAATTTCAAAAGCATTCTAGTAAACAGCAAACGCATCAGCTGTCCGAGTTGCTAGGTCAACCAGCGTTCCGTTTCCCGAATCGATCTTATAAATAAGATGCTTATGTGTTTCGCCTTTCCCGGCGATGTTACGCGCCGCCTAAAAAAGTCCCTTTTCGCCCCTGCTTACACAATAATTTGTCTGGAGCATGACCGCCAACAGCGAATCCTGTGGTCGGGCCCGTAATGCGTCACACCGTAACCGAAAGTGTGGAAGTGAAATGTACCGAAAATCAGTGCACCAACGGTTTCGTGTCGCGTTACAGTTCCGGTCTAATATCTTTCTGGTCCAGCCACACACACAGCGACCCGCAGCGACACCTACGGTACAGCGTTGTGAATGATTTATTGATTGCAAGTCCGTTTGGCAGTGGTTCAAAACGGAAATGCTTCCCCCCGGACACGAACGCACAGCTGTCCTTCGCTGGCCGCTTTTTTTTCGGTAGAATGCAATTCTCTTTCGGCACTAGCACGCGCGCGCTAGTAGACAACCGGACAACGTGGCGTCACCATGGCTTTAGCGGGTTGTTGTCTCTGTGTCGATTTATGCATGCGAAACACTTTCCGGGTGTGTGTGTAAGGTTTTTCCTTTGCTGTCGAAAAGCCGTTAAAAATCTACCAATTTCCGTCTGACGCACGTAAAGCTGCCACGGCCGGGCAGAGCTTTGACGACGAAGAGAAAGAACGCCCGCGGGAGCACGATACATGTTTTAGCAGATTAGCACAGTGATTCGTATTCGTGACCGGACTAGCTGTGAGATGATTTCTTGCGGAGGCTTGATTCGCGGATGTGGGAACTTTTGCTCAAGCACTCACTCATAACTGTGTGGTTAATTTGGGGGTGCAAAGGAACACGAGCTGAAACATCTATTTAATAGCTGATAGCGAGTGAGGAATCAGTGTAGGAATTGTTGCTGTTTTTTTTACAAGAAGAACGATATGGTTTTGTTTTCACGACGGATAGCTCGGGTCATTCCGTAATTAAATGCGTACCAGCGAACGGACCATTTGTGGTAACACAGATGGAACAGATAGATCTTCGTCAACTTAGCGATGAATTTATGAAGTCTGAGGTCGAACGGAAGATAGTTTCCGCGAAACGATTCCTCTGTGTCTCGAGAGATATGTGGGACGAGTCCCAATTAGTTAATTGTACTGTATTCGTGATTAGTTTCATGCCGTGAATGCAGCACTTTGCGTTTTCGAATAATAAGTATTTTTGTGGTGAAGTAAAGTAGATAAAATAGTATAATAACTTTATTCTACGCTAACATTGAAATGAGACTTTCATTCTCTGAATAATTGAACTTCTCATGTAAATTGCATACCTTTAGGCGTTAATGAAATCTTCGAGTCTTGAATTAGTTCCTCTACGCTGAACTGTTCTTTGCTAATACGATAGTAAATGTCTCATAAGTATTTCTATGCAAAATTAACAAAACAAATTACAATTTTTCTACTTTAGAAATCGAAAATAAGGGAAAAGTTACCGCTTTAAGTCTGCCAATGATAAAATTGTTTCGAGTGACAAATTTAGCTTGAACGCTGGCGGTCAAACGTTGTTCCAAGAAGTACAAAAACTGTTGAAAAGAAAGTTTGGAACGCTAGTCATAAGGTGAGATAAGCATTTAAAAAGCAATTAAATTTGACACGCATTCCAAATGTTGTTCACATCAAACTAAGGCAAGAACAGAACCACTAGCGTGTTAAACAAATGCCAAACACAATAAAAGCTGTTTATGCTTCTGTAAACGAATGATAACTGACACACATTTGACCTTTGGCGATTAAAATAAAAGCTTAAAAACAGTTCAAATTGGATGCATTCTCTACGTTACGCTTCTTCACTGTAATCAGACGAAACTTCCAAAAACCTCTCCAGCCTTGATGCGTGCAAAAGCGCAAAAGAAATCCGTAAAGTTTTCCTAAGCACGAACCAATCGTTTCCTGTTTGTTCGATGTCAGTTGAAAATGTGTAGTTTTGTGCAAAACCGTCCGGTGAAGACAGTTCATGGGCAAGAAACTTTACTCATTATCGGAAAATATGATCCAGTCGTAGAGTTCGAACGATTTATTCGGGTAATGTGCAGGCAATCGTTTTCTTAAGTGGGTGCATTGCATTTTACAATATCCTCCATTAAAATTAAGTTTCCGTAAAGAAAAACAGAAGCATCGAACACCCTCTTAAATCCTCTATCTAGCCAATGCGTATTGATTTTACTTATTTCTGGGACAAAACTGCTGACGGCACTGAAAATAGCATCCGCGAAAAACAAGCTCAAGGCAACCGTCACAACCGACTGGCAGACCAGCAAAAACAACACCTTTCAACGACTTTTTCTTTTGCTTTCAAGCAACGTAAGCTGAACTACCGAAAATTTGCACTCCTTCTTACCTTCTTCCCGGTGTACGGTAGCGTGTGGATTCCGGTGAAAAACCACTTGTTACACCTTCCCAGTGCTGGCTGCATAGCAATACGGGAACGGTAAAGATCAAAAGGAAGAACAAAAAAACTAGTAGGAGTTGTGTTGTTGTTGTGCACGATGCACAGACCGGAGAATATCGGATTGTTTTTCCAAACAGACGTCCCTGTCGGGGCTTTATATGACGTTCGATTATTCGTTTAGCATCGTTTCTGTACCACACTCGGTATTTGGTTGCACGACTCGGTTAAGGATTCACTCACCAGGTACAAAGAAATCCCACCAACTGGGGTTGTATGTTTTGTGGTTTTCTTGGGGTATGGAAATTTTGGTTAAATGGATTCAATTTTCTAGCACCAAGCAGTGGTAGCCTTACTGATGCATTATTTGAAAGTAGAGAACCTAATGAGCACGCTTCTGTGAGCACGAAATGGCAAAAAGTCATCTTTGCACTTGAAAGTTGCAAGAAATGGCCAACTTTCTTTCCCACCCCAGTTTTCTCACGTACGAGACGTTTTAATTTAAGTTTGAAAAATTAATGAGTGTGACAGCAATTAGCTAGAATGTGGGTGACCCTCCGGTGTGCTGAGTTATCGCTTCTCAATCATTGGGCGTTTTGGAAAGTTTTGATGAAAGGTTTTTCCTTATTTTTAATGTCTTATAATGTGATTTAATTTAAGCAGTTTAATCCGTAGATTGGAAATAGAGTAAAGATATCTTTTCCTGAATATTTGTGAATTTTTCCGGTGCAAAACGATGTTTATTATGTATTTTTCATACTATTTTTATATTTTATTATCTATTGATTGTGTTTGGTGGTAAACTGACCTCCAGAAATATTTATTACGCTTGAAACACAAACATATTCATTTGTGCATTCAGTAATGTGCGATAGTGTTATGCAAATTGCATATATTTCGGCGTACGGCTTTCGGTTTAATTTTCTTGTCTTATATGTCTTATAATGTAATTTAATTTGAGCAGTTTATTCCATAGATTGGAAATAGAATAAAAGTATATTTTTCTAGATATTTATGTAAATTTTATCGACATTAAACGATGTGTGTTATATATAAATTTATTGATTTATGATTTTTAGTTTGTGTTTGGTGGTA
This sequence comes from Anopheles maculatus, assembly GCA_002091835.1. Lineage (NCBI taxonomy): Eukaryota > Metazoa > Arthropoda > Insecta > Diptera > Culicidae > Anopheles > Anopheles maculatus. The sequence continues at coordinate 121,725 of KZ062294.1, forward strand.
AACTGACCTCCAGAAATATTTATTACGCTTCAAACACAAAAATATTCATTTGTGCATTCAGCAATGTGCGATAGTGTTATGCAAATTGCATAAATTTCGGCGCACGGCTTGCGGTTGAACTTTCTTTGTAGAGGGCAACTAGACAGGCCTAGTTTTTATGGAGCAAAAAAATTGAACCTTTGATCAGTATGATCTCGAATTCAGTTTCACAAAAATTCACACCCATTTGGTTATATTTTAATGAAAATAAACATGTATACGAGAAGCTTTTTTAGTATTGAAAGTGCTTATTTTTATTCACGAGGAACGGCCTGGTCGTATCGCTATATTGAAAGTGCTTAAATGGTCATAAAACAAGTCTTCACCACTTTAATATATTGTACGATTTGATATAGTAAATGTAAATATTAAATGCAAAACTATGCATTGTTTTAAATATGATTTAAAACACATTGTAAGTTGGTTTATTTCTGTATGTATAAAAATGTTACGAGAAGTTTTATTTAACGTGCAGTTCTATTAGAAATGTCGTGGAAAAACTATCAAACTATGTAAAAAAACAAAAAAAAATATTGATAAACCTGTTTTCACGAACTGAACGAGTGCAAAAATTGAATAAAATGAAATACGCCTAAATGTAGGCAACTTTCAGGGCAAGTAAAGCTCTATGTTGGCTAGGCAGCTGATTTGGGTTAGTAAATTACTCTGTTTATAGTGCTTGATGCATTATTAGAAACAAAATAGGGCACGACAAGGCATTGTTTCTTTAACAACATTAAAAGTATATCATTATTTTAATACTTTCTTAATTCTTTCATAATTTACTTTCTAATTAATACTAATACTAATACTTCTTGACAATCGCACCAGTGGTTATTCTTGGTGAGCTGTAAATCGCTTAAGAAACTATTATCACGACCCACATCGCTTGCGTACGTTCTCAAGTAACAAAAGGGTTAGAGGGAGATAAGAAAAACAGAAAAGAATATTATTAATTCACACCACAAAAGCTACCTCTCGACACATTAACAACGCCAACGTTCTTCGCGCAACAATTGGCTTCCTGGGTGGGTTGGTCGCCATCATCGCACGTCCCCTGCCCGGCTGCTCGGTTCACAAAGAATGAATGTATCGGACGTGAAAGAAACTGTGTGGCGAGACAATCAGAACTGGGGTGGCAAACGGTTGCTGCAAAAGCTGTATCAAACCGAAACGGGTGCCCATAATTAAATTCAAATTTATCTTCTCACTTCCCGTTCCGCTTTTCCAAACGTTCGGTTATTCTGCGCTGCGTTCCCTACTGGTGCTCCAACACGAACCGTGGCTCGAAGTACTAGTAGCAACAGTCGCACACTGCTCGGAAGTGAGAAATTTTCCAAATCGCCCACTTTTATGCTTCCTTTGCCTGCGCTGGTAGCATCCGAGTACCGGCATCCCTTCTCATTTGTTGTTCTTCCGTTCAGTGGTGGTATTGTAATTTATTTCTACCAGGATTTTTTCTTCTCCTTATTGATGACGTTTTTTGTGCATTTTTTTCTTTCTTCTTTCCGGCAGAAAACAATTCCCCCAGTAGCAGCAGGATCGCCACCAACGGCAGCATAATGAAGTTCTACCTATTTCTCGCCATCATCGTGTGCGAATCGTGCAATTATTTTTCCCACGCCGAGTATGACTCTCTGGTCGAGCTGGCGAACGGTCCCGAGCTTGGATCGCTTACCGGTGGCCATCGGCTAACGCTGGACGACTCGGCCGAGACGAATGGTGGTGGCGAATGGGCACCATTTTATCCGTGGAGTGCGGCCATCAAACGTAGCGCCAAATCGGACATCCAGACGCGCCGTCGCAGTGCGCTCGACAAGAACTTTATGCGCTTCGGACGGTCGGACAAGGATATGCTGCGGCAGGCGCGTGCCAATCTAATGCGGTTCGGTCGGCCGGACCGTAACTTCCTGCGGTTTGGGCGAGATCCGTACGCAGCGCTACTAAACGACGACGAGCTAAGCAAAGAGTATGCCACCTCAACGGAACAGCTTGAACCATCGAATCCGGCGAATGGAGGCGACGAACCCTCGGCTACCAAGCGTAACGGTGGGCTCGGTGCGTCGGAAGAGATGCTAAATACGGGCCTGTCCGAATCGGGCGAACAGATTAAACCGAAGCAAATCCTTTACATTCGCCGTGACTCGCCGAAGAATCTGATGCGCTTTGGTAAACGCCGTTCGACCGGATCCGGCTATCTGCGTTTCGGTCGCGCCGGAAATTTGATGCGATTTGGGCGAGCAAGCGACGAACCTGCGGTTGCACTGTTAGCTACCAGCTCGCAGTACGGACGATCGGCCCGTGCCGGACCGAATCTGATGCGATTCGGGCGGGCAGGCAATCTGATGCGCTTCGGACGGGCGGGCACGAATGGGAACGGGACACGAACGGCGACCGAAGAGCTGAACGCTACCAGCGCTGGCCAAGCTCCGGATACGCTACCACCCAATCTGGTCGAACTGTTCGAGAAGGAACCGGACCGGATGTTGCTGGATGCGTTGGAAGCTGCCCAAGAAGCGGACGAACGGCTCCCGCTGTATATAGTGGAGAAGAAGTAGTGGGTCAAGGTTGGGGCGAGCAGTTCTTCCAGGGAGCATCGCTAGCGGGCACCAGTCATACACACGAGAAGCAAAATGGTGTATTGTTGATAAACTCACACACCGAGAATGTAGGTAACAAACGACAAGGCTGGTATCAACAATATGGAACATTTTGCTTTTCGACTCCATACAATCAAGACACTCAAGATACAGGTGACGCAACAGGTGAAAAACAAAAAAGGGCGCTCGGAAGCTCCCAATGCAAAGCAAAAAAAGGCCAAAACTATCAATTACTCTCTCTCTCTTCCCCATCTCGCCAGCGCCAGCAAAACAAACCAACAGAGAAAAACCGTGTAGATTTTCAAGTTTTAGCCCGCCCCGTAAAGAAAACTTCCAGGTTTAGCAAAGGATGTTGTTTCTAGGATCTCTTAAAGAATGCGTGTAAATGAAATACAAGTTGAAAGAAAGAAATTAAAGAAAAACCTCCTTACAAATACAAAAGGAGGAAAAATAAAGATGCAAAGAGAAAGAAGTATATAAAATAAATAAATATGTATACACACACAACACACATCCCAAAAGATACACTTATACTATAAACAAGCAAACACAACAACTCTCAACGCATGAACCAGGGCAACGATTATGCAGAACGCAAGCATTGCATACGCACAGGCGTAGAGAAAATCATACCGGAGCAAGTCGAGTTACATTTATCGTGTTAGTGTGTGCTGTTGTATATTTAGGGGGTGCATTGTTACAAAAAAAAACGAAGCGGTGCGCTATCGAACAGATCAAATTGCTTCAAATGATCCCAAAACACGTCGGACGGAAACCAGAGAGAAACCCGGAAAAAACACAGAGCATGTATAAAATAAAGTAATCAACTGATTTTACTCTTCATTGGCAATTTTTCTTCGCTGGGTGTATTTGATGATTTTTTTTTCTGTCGTTGATGTTTAGGATTTTTTTAGAGCAGGCCAAGACCGTGAAGCGGTTGTATCACCTGATAAGTAAGTAGGTAAGTAAATAAGGGGTTGTAAGTAAAAGAGTGGTTCCGATTTGCACTTATCGCAACGAAGATGTGTTTTGAGTTGTAAAATTAAGACCTACCAGTCTTCTAGTAATGTTTTTAACGCGTTTATTTATGTGTTTCATTTGTTTTACAAGTATGACTCTAAATAAACCATTCTGTTCTTCGGTAATAATCAAAAGAAAATGTTTTAAGTTCGTTGATTGGCCAATGTATAAAGTAATATCGCTCATTACACGATTGTTTTACTTTCTGACTTAACTTATTCAATTATATATAACCTGGGAAAAGGAAAATCTTAATTCGGACTCCCCTTCTCATGCTCTACAAGAACTATGAACGATAAATTCGAAAAGCTCAAAAGCTTCTGAACGCTTTCAATGTTGGATCTTTCATTTTGAAAGCTTTCATGAAATATTTCACGATATGTTTACGTTTGTTTAGTTTTGTTTATTTATTTTATAAGTTTTTATTAACGAATTAAACAGAATTTACATTTAATCATTACTGAATGTTAATGTTCGTTAACATACAGCTTAAATATACATAAATTAGATCCAAAACAACACTATTGAATAACAATAAAACTCAACATTTACTAATTCAAGTCAGACGTAGTAGTAGGCTCTGCCTTATACACAGATTCCCATTCCACGCACAAAATTGTACGTGAAAACATATAAATTACCGGTATTCTCATATTTTGTGATAACAATTTTGTTAAGAAAAACATAAAATTATGAGTGAAGCTCCCGCCGATAGTGCCGATGTACCGGCACCGGTAGAGAAGAAAAGTCATCGGATTCAAGTCAGAATACCACCACCAGAGCGTAAGTAATGAGAAGATGATCATTTTGTGCTGTTCGGGATGGCACTAATACATCTCCTATTTTAGTAAGTCAAACTGAACTGCAAACTGGAGCGAGTAAAGCTGCTCGCGAGGCGTCCCAATCCAACCTTTGTGAATCGCAACAGGTCGGCATTTTAAGAGGTTTAACGGCTTATACGAAACAGTACCAGGACAGGTAAGAAGAAAATATACATTTTAAAAAAATCTACCCGATGTTAATCCGTTATTCATATTTCAGCGATGACATCTTGAAACATCTCGCCGTTACTTACTTGTTTACGATTCTGAAATCACCACCACACTGGACACCGGAAACGTTTGGTGAAATAGCAGAACTAGAGTCCACCATAGCAAACACAAAGCTCGAAACACGTTTGCCAATACTTCGTAACGATAAGACCTACAACATTCACCTCTCAAGCACACTCTTTAAAGGACGGTTCGTTACACCTCCGGAACGATCGGGCCACGTTCAGCTAAATGTGAACCAAGCTCTAGCACGCATCAAACGTGGCAAGGCTGCAATATGGATGTGTGATTCGTACTTCTTTCTCATCCGTCGGCTCACAACCGGATGGTACTTTTACACGATGAACCTACAGGACAAACCGGCCCTAATGTTCTTCAGCTGTGCACAGTTGATGGTGAACCTCGTGCGAGAGTCCTACGGCTGTGACGAACATTCGAAATACTTCCTTTCGAACATTGTGCTACACTCGGTGGAGGAAGCGGACGTAACGAGGATTGTGTGGAAGATGAAGCGTAGCTGCGGTATGAAACTGATCTCACCGATGGAAGCGATTCTGCATGGAAACATTTGTTTGGTACGACCGTGCTTGGAACGATCGCTCGAAATCGGACTTAATGTACTGGAACGGGCAGGAAACGATCAGAAGAAGCTACGCTCCTGGGATAACAAGGTACTGAATGGATGCTTCAAGCGTACGCAAGAGCATTGGAAAGTGGCTGGGAAGATGGCTGCCTTTGTGCGAGATAAAAACGATCCGAGCTATACGGTTGGAGGTTACGAACTTACCTGCCGTACCGCACCGATAGGTCATCGTCAGAGAAAACATTTCGAAGAGCTGGTGAACTACTTCCTAGCTTCCTGTAGCGCGCTGCTGGTTGTTGGGTTGGACTGTTGTTTTCTGTTCTGGTCAAAGGATAACTTTATCTACTGGTTTAGTCCTTATCGGTACAGCTGTCTGCTGGAGAAGCCAGAAATTCTTCAAAGTCGAGCCTGTTTCGTGCACATGACGAACGCGCTGGCCAAAGCATCGATATCGCTTTACGAGTATCTCTACGAACTTGGCGTTTTCCCTGATCATACGATCGAGTTACTCCCGGTGCGTGTCGATGATCGAACGCCACACGCTCCCATACCAGAGGAAGATGAGGATTCGCTTGATCAGGAAGGTTTCACCATACCGCCCGCCAGTGATCGAGGTTGGACGAACTTTTACTCGCCACAGCTTCACACACCCTCGGAGTTGCGGTTAGCAAGACAGATGCTCGATATGGTGTACCGGACGGCGGAAGATCGGTGTGACTGAGCAGTAAATCGTTGCAGTGGTAAGCAATATCGAATTACAGGCATTAAACGGTATGACCACAGTAGTAATGGAGTAACATGAGCAGGTGCGATCTGTACATACAATACACAAACCGTTTCGATTGATGCGTTCGATAATGTTTATTAAATATATGTATGTATGTATGTAGATGGTTGTACATTATGTGAAGCAACAGTAACACAGCGACAAGTACTAACCAGCGTTGTGTTCTAGGGTAGTAGATTAGTGACAACTTTTGAGCTTAGATCCCTAGAAATACTTTCACGTCTTTCACGTATATACACCGAAATAGACTAATAATAATACACACTCGAAGTAGAGTAGAAGGATCTGCAGAATGTGAGAGTCTCCCCAGTACAGGGACTCTTCTTCAAATGCACCTTCGACGGGTCAATACTATGCTGTTGGTATTGTGCTGTAGATTCAATTCCTATTCCACCAGTTTGGTGGAATGTTCTTGGGACGTGTTAGAGCTACGGCGATTGTGGTTGAGATCTTACAATGCTTACGATGATCCTACGCTAGCACTGTGTGTTAGTAGCATCACGTCTTCGGGTAGCGGATGTCGCTTGTACTGCCGTTCGGTCACGAGAAACACCACCAGCCCACCGTACACGATGTACAGCAAACCGATCGTGTTGATCAGGACCGCTTGCGGTGGAAGGGCTGAATAGTTTGGTCTGCAAGAGAAGGAGTACATGTTTAAAATGTTGATCGTTTAAGGAACGGGAATTTCGTGGAACTTACACAGAGAAAATGGCTTTTTCCAGCAGACCCAACAGTGCCGCAGCGATGGCCATTACGAATCCAGCGACTCCAAAAAACACATGCACCGGCATGTAGGTCGCACGCAGTTGCTCACGTACTCCTGGGAACAGATAGGCTGCAAATCCGAACACGTACTGCAGGATAGAAGGACAAGGATACATGTTAGACGAGAGTGTTTAGGTGTAGCCGGTGTAGTGTACCTGAAGCGAAAACAATATCACCGCCGACAAACCAACCCAGGAGTGTAGCGTATACATGTTCGGGATCGGATTAGGTTTGGCAAGGTTGTGCGAATCAAAGACGGCCACCAACGCCACCACCGTAAAGATGAACGCAGCACCGTGTATTGTGGCGTGCGTGATCTTCAGTGGCTTCTTGCGTGCGTACCGGAATCCACGGTAGATTAAGATGGCTGCAAAGAAAATAGGAATAATGAGAGCTTAGCCATTTTTTCCAAGAGTTCTCCCAATTTTGTCTGCTACTTACAATTGCCGTACAGGAATATCATGCCAACGGACATCAGCAGCGGATGCCAGTTGAACTGTATCGATGGGCGTGAGGACCAGCCAAGCCCGTTCAGATGAATGCCGATCCAACAGCTCACCAGTATGATGATCGTGATGCCGACCAGTTGCGTCACGAGGTACAAGATTCGGAAGTTGTTCAGTGCTGAGGGTGGTGGTGGACTGTTATCCATTTCGTTGCCGGTGGGCTCGTGTCTTGGTTAGGCTAGTATTATGCGCGTTTAGCCTGTAATTAGAGGTGTGTTAGATCAGATATGAGAATCGTGAATAATTTACTTGAAATTGAATGTCTGGGCTATTTATCTTATTTCTATTATAGACAAAATTCATGTAAATTTCAATTAAGATTTTATGATACTTAGGTGGCTAGCGATTGATCGGAATTAATTGTATACACTTGCAATGACTAGCTACGCTCATCGCATCGTATCGAATCGCCATAAACAATAAACAGGCAGACCGGGCACAAACCAAGCAACTCCTCCCAAGGAAAAAAAAACTGTAAACACTGCACATTTGAGTTCGTTTCGCTTATGAACGCATTTCATTGCACTTTAAAGCGCAATAAGCGCAAACACAATGCCGTTCCTCTGATTCACCACTGGCAACTACTAGCGGGTGATATTGATTGATGGATTTTTTTTAATGGCCTTGAGTTGATAGCGTTTTATATGGGCTTAATTACGTACTATCGTGGGCTAAGATAACCGATCTGAAAGTTGGTTGCAGAGAACTCGTTTTGTTCCAAGAAGATATCAGTGTAAACGTACGATGTCAAGATTTATTCATTATTGCATACTTTTGGGCGTTAGGTACAAGGAAAATAACTTGTAATCCTTTAAATCGTTCCACGTGTTTGACACCTCTGCCGAAAACGCTGATTTATTACAACGATACTGAACATCTGTTCAAATAGCTTATACAATTCGTGTCTATCTGTTCCGTAAACTTCCCACAGAGATACGAGAACAAACGACACCGATAACGACCAACTCACAGTTTCTAGAAGTCTTTCTTTATTAGCCTAATCGGAGACACTAATCATTTCGATCGCTAAATTACCGGCTTTGTATAGTTCCAATTGGATCTAAAATTCCAATCGTCCATTAGGCTTTAAAAAAATTATTTACATTAGAAATCAACCTTCGGTCTGCCAAGAGTCCATCACCTGTGCATGGTACCGTATCGGTGTCACTGAGGCGCGAGATCTACGCATCAGTTCGTCCTTGCCCTTGCACTTGTGCACACATAGCAGCTGCTTCTTCTGAGTAGGATTTTCCGGTTTCACGAGACTTGATAACCAGAACCAGATAGCATTCTTCTCCGTTAGGGGCAAAGCAGGAAGTGAGCGTAACCTAACCACGCTTGCATTACGTCAACCGTGCAAATCCACCTGAGCACGATAATATTGGATGATAGATTGTCCCACAGTGGTTTTCGTCTCAAGGTATCTTTGATCACAACGACAGAAAATGGGTTCCTACTGAGTGGAGAATGGTGTGCGGCGAATTCATCAAAAGGCGTGGATATAAATTAAGTCACTTTCACATATTCGACCACGGAAGGACACACACACACACGCATCTTCAGTTCGCAATCGGATTGGTCGTTTTCCATTTGCCGGTGGTGTGTCCATGAGTTGAGGTTAATGAAGAAACATTTTGCAAAACAGATGTTGACGCATTTCTTGGACACACATGAGATGGTTGATCGATGGTCGTAAGATGGGACAAGAAATTTATAATTTTTGGACATTAATTTAGTGCCCAATTAAATGAAAAGTTAAAAAGTTTTCGTTTAGTATTTTCATTGAAGCAAAAAATGCAATATCTAAGCCTCCTTTGATGGCTGTTCTTTACATTTTCTTTACTCGTTTTGATGAGTCTTTCACGGACTTCCATTAGGGTAAGTGTACCAATTGTTGTGCTAGCACCAATTGTTGTGCTATCGATGAAAAAATCGAAATTATGAAAAAATATGGCCAATAGCAATGTCCTAACACCATATTCGTATTATTTATGTGTTTTCCTTGTTTTCTTACAAGTTTCACAATTTCTGAAAGTCCATTAATCGAATAATAGCAATAATTATTTTTGCTGTCAAAGAATCAACCATTTTCATTATTTGTTATTGTAAATTCCTAAAAAACATTCATTTTTATGTTATCAATGATTATTGTTAGATTAAACGACTCTAACTCAGTTTTTGAACGAGCAAAATAATTGGTACACACATAGCACAACAATTGGTACATCGAAGGTGTTTAGGAAAATTGCTAAAACTTTTGTATTAAGAATTCAATTTCCAAAATTTAATAAGGAAAATGTAAACGAAATGTGTGCTTATCTAAAAAGCCCTAGTTTATGAATTTTGGATCAGCAAATTCTTTACATTTGTGCTTTTAGTGAAAACGCTGTACAAACTCGTCCATAATTGGTACACCTACCCTATTTGAGTTTCGAAACTTGTCTCATCTTATAGCGCCTTCCAAACATTCGCTACACATTACATTAATTATACAAAAACTCGAAATCTTCCCTTTGATGTTTCGCTTTTCTTTTGCAAACGTTTTTCTTCTTCGTTCTACTTTCTCCACACCGAAAAGCAATTAATTACCACCGTTAGCGCGAACAAGATTCCTCCGATTTCAATGCTAACGCAACGTACCGGCGGACAAATAAAATAATTGACCGCACAGCGCTCCAATCATACGCCACATTACTCACCCACAAGAAATACATAGACTACGTGCGTACAGACCTACACCAAGGTTTACCATTTCAAAGGCACAAAATATTTAGTGCAAAAATTTGAACCTTTTTTTTGTACTCATTCCTGCCATCTACAGTAGCAAAACTCAACTACCACCACCTAGTCGACCAACCCTTAAGCGTTATGGGGTTTAGTGGCACTTTAATTAATTCAAACTGACTCAATTTAGCCTGGCTTCCTGGGCAAGGGATCTAAAAATAACGCTTGGTCCAGTCCATGTCCTTTCATGTAAAATGTAAAAGCCACGCCACGGTACTATGTTTATTGATTTTCACAACCATTTTCATTCAACCGTCAGCGTGTTCCCTTGAGCGCGTGTTCTAACCACCGAATCGCACAGACTCACACGTTCCGCCCGTCATATGGGAAAGATAAAGAACACTCTCGGCGGTTGATTTGCTGCTTTCTAGGCGCCTTTTTTTTTTTCAAATGCTTCATTTTCTGCTTTTTTACATTTCGCCACTCAACGCAGATTCTACGCCTCTGTGTGTGTGTGTGTGTGTGTGTGTGTGTATGTGTCGGTGGATCTCTCTTGACATTGGAGTTTTGGTTTATCTGGTTTGCTGATAATTCTATTTGAGAGTGTAGAGTAATATTACTGCGCGATGGGCATCCCAGCGAAGAGTGGTTAGAGTTTGGAAGGCATTTATAATGGGAGCTAAAGAATGTAGCTTAGGGCAAATGGGTAAATGAAAATTGGCGGAAGCAATATGACTGTACAGTCTGTAATAATTCATGCGTAATGAACGCCGTAACATTACGGATTGAAATGTTTCTGTGCAACACAATAGTATCCTTACAAAAACGAAAGAAATTAATATTATTTGATAGTGCTTTAGTATCATATTTAGACAGTTTGCTACTAGATAGTATTTGTGTCGATCAATGCTCATAGGGAAAAAAAACTCTGGAAAATATGGAAATTTTCACTTCGTTTTTAATCCTTTTTGTTCCCTCTTAACGACAGCAAACGCTTACACCAAGGATCTCTTAAATGTGCGCATTTTTTTTGCAATTGTTTGTCATTGCTTTCAGGATATAGAGTCTTCTGCCTGTTCTTCTTTAGCTCTACAAACCGTCGAGAGATTTCGGCCTACCATTTCCTGCATCTTCTGTGACTTGATAACACGCTTGAAATCGGCATTTACAATGTGTTATTCAAGTATTTTGTGATTGAGAGTATAAAAACATCCATAGCTATGTGTCTCCATCTTTAGGATACCTCATTGCGGCCTGTAGTTATTAAAAAAAAGTCAAAGTCCTTCATTAACAATCTTCGATGTTGTATATCGAATTTCAAAACATAAGACCTTAATACCGTCGTAATTATGACGAATTAAGTCTAATGATTCGAACGAAGTCTCTATAAGCTAACCAATCAATCAACCTTGAGACCGTACTATATTTACTTGTACAAATGTGCAAATAAAACACACCCAAGAAATCGCAACTCAACGTATCAGGAACACCGTTAAAAGTTGTTTAATGTCAAATTAGGTTTATCAAGCTTGAAGTAGCCCAACACTGAATGTGACGAATGCGTTACAGCGTTACGGTTGTAGTAAACGTAACGAGTTGACGTTTAGTCTTCATCTTTTTCCATTACTTTGATTAATTATTATATATTTTTTAACATAAATTAAATCTAGCTACTCGTTTATATCGAAATTGCACTAAGAATTGTATTTGAGTATGACTTAATCGAATAAAAATTAAGAATAATGTTGTCTCCTTTAGTGAATTCCTCTTCAAGCAACTGTTCAATCAACTCATTTAACCGTATAAAAACTCCCATCCATTACTGCTGCTTATACCGGTGTACTTACACGCCCTCCCTCTTTCTCTTCCACTTCCCCCCACCGATCCTACCCTTTCTACAATGCCACAACTTTTTTTTTCCCTCAAACAAACGTACAAATCGTGACATTCATCCAGTGGGCCATACAAAACACGAACAGTGCTCCGTACACCGGTCTTGTACGATAGGAAAAACAACAAACAACCACACACGCACACTTTCAACAGTTTCTCACATCCACTTGCGGTCCGGTAATTTTGCTCATTAAAACACACGGCGGCGGCACTGTGCGGAAAGAAAATTCATTCGGGCGACACAATCAACGGGGTTTTGCTTTTTCTTGCTGCAAAAAAAACCCGCGCAAATCCACACACACGCCCTTTCCTTGACCCAACCACAACAACACACCGTACGTGTGATGCTCTCGACCTTCTGCAGCACCTTCTAAGCTAAAGGCGCAACAGGAACAGAGACTTGCATTCGGTACAAGCGTGTTCAATTTAGCAGACAGTAGATAGAAATAGCTATTTCATTTATACTGGGAAAGCTTCAGTCCGGAAGGAAATCGGGAGGGAAAGTTGTAAAGGAAGAAAAAGCATCATATAAAACGATTTATGACTGTCTCGTGCATGTGCAACACACGCACCGATAATAGAAATGAGTGCATGTTTATAAGAAAAAAGTATTATTAAAAGCTTTTCCTTATAGTAAAAAGAGAGTAGAGAAGGAAAAACTCGAACAAGGTCAACAGACCGCCACAAAAACAAACAACTTGTTGAAAGGGAGTTGTAAAAGGTAGGGATTTTCTCTATCGAACAGCTTCACAAAAACACTTATAAGTTCACAAGAATTAAGTTGTAACTCTTTTTCTAAAACATTTTAACTTAATGGGAAGCTCGTAAGAGAAACTTTTCTTAATCGATCACCACAAAACCATCTGGTTCATCTGTTGCATTAACTCTGTCAAGCACACACACACACACACACATGCACTGGTTTACACACACACACAAAACGTTGGAAAAGCTACCCTTCGTTAGAGAGAGTGTTGGAAAATTCATTAACCGAGACGATGGATGACACACACGCACTGATCTGGCATTTGCCCATTCCGTCTGTGGTATGCAATTAAACATTCGGTAGTGTTCTATCCTTCGATTCAACTACATCTTTCTTGTACAGAAGGTTCCAATTTGCAAACTTTCTTCACCATCTGGTACGAGGCAACTTGCAAGCAGCACACCACCAAATAACACACACAGCTGTAAAACAGCTGTAATAAAACGGGATTACACGGGTTTGACGAGATGTTGCGGAAGAACTAGCGTTACCTTTCGTTTCCCCGCTTTTACTGCGCCCCAACTGTGCCCCAAATAACAGACGGATATGGTCGCGGATGCGAAACAAACAAACCCACGGATTGCGAACGCGAAACGCACAACAGACGGACCTGAACTGTACTGAGAGCGCCACGTACTGGGGCGAAGCTGTGAACCCCAAGCAGTGGATAAAGTGAGCATACGGTGTTCGCTGACGCAGGCGGTAGATGGATGGGTTGATGTGTTCAGTGGGCAAAACTCACCCTCCGAAGAAGCCTCCCCATTACGGTGGAGAGCTGTGCTGAGCGAATGGCAGAGCAAAGTTAGCAGTTGGACGCTGATAATGCGGTAGCGCGTGCCGAGCTTTTATCAAACGCGATCATAGAAATCACGCATGGGAGAGAGCGAGAGAGTGAGAGAGAGAGAGAGAGAGAGAGAGACAGACTAAAAGAGAGTGATTTTCATTTGTTTTTCTCACTCTCGAGAGAGCATGCGGGAAAAAAGCGCGTGACGAATCTGCGCTCCACAGAGGTACAGTAAGCTACCGATGGATGGCGACACCGGCAAACAGTAAACTCGTCTTTTGTGTGTGTGACACTCTTTAACTAGCTTTTTTCTTCTTCTTCTATGTTATCACAACTTTAAAATCTTTTCCTACTTATGCAAGGCTGCTAGAAACACTTCTTAATGTGTTAATATCCTTTTTAAGACTTCATTACTCAATAAGAAACATCAGACTTGTTATCTATCACTTGCTCTTGTGGCATTTGATACACCGTGATATCGATAGACTAAACTTCCAAGCGTACAAGTTGTGCTAGTAGAGATAACGTTTCAATACCGTATTCTATTCGCTATCTCTTAGATTGTTCATTTCCTTTCGCCAATATCTAAGCTCTACCGGCGCGACCGGAAATACGTTGTTACACGGGTTTGGTGGGTGATAGATAGACATGAAATTGTTGGGTTGTTCAATAAGTTTGTGCTTACTATTATGAACATTTTCATTGAAAACAAAGTTACTCGTTGTGCAATGTAGATAGGGCTCTCTAGCACATAAACAAAAGCCTCAAACCTTATTTGAATTCATCCAAGATGCATCAAGCACTGACTGGAAATGTATGCTTAGCTTGTCGCCACAAACCCAACACTGTTTGGTAGGTCTTGTCTTGTCGGCTTTAATTAATAATGTTTAACCTGCAGTCATAATATTTAACGGGCGCTATCTTTTTGCTTTATATGCCACTACAATGTGGGAGCTCAGCTCACCTGACTGTTCCTGTACACACTGTATTTAGGAGTGGCGGTGGAGTGCGAATTAACTCGCCTCTTTTTTTCTTTTTTGCAATATATCACGACTTTCTGAAAAGACACGATTTAAGCATCCGCGTGAATCGAAGCATAGCGCAGAGACACTTTGCGATCTCTCGTGCATACAGCACAAGCTGCTCAACGGTGCTGATAAATCTGTCTACGTCTTGCGACAAATTTCACACGGATAGTTCTCTCCTTCATTCTGCGCTCTATTGCTATAGTTGCTTAAGAAAAGTGTGAATCACAAAAATGCTTAGCAATCTTGCTATTGTAGTCATTAATGCATGCGCCTATAACATACCTGATCTACCCGAGAAAAAATCTTAGCTTTAGCTCACTATAATTGTACTTAGTGGGAGCTAAAGAGTTGTCAATTGTAGGAAAATGTATCTGGAACTACATAACATACCTAAACAACGTGATCATCACCTCAGCTAACGCCTATTATAGATGTTACTGAAAGACGCCTGATCTTATGCAATCCGTTACACTCCTTTTTTCGCCGGCTTGCAGATGGAGCCACTGTCTCCCGGCCTAGTTTCAAACCGGCAAGAGAGGTCAATGTAATTGTTATCAATCTTCGCAACTAACATTTGTAATCAACCAGTGTACTCTTTATCCATCGTTGCAGGAGCACGCGGTTATTCCTGGTAGTTACCGTTCCAGATAATAAACGTTTTGAGATTACACCAGCAAAGAATGTTGGAGTCTGATTTTGTCAAAATTGTCCAGCTGCTTGATCCAACAACACGTCCTTGGTGGGTAGCGTATGTTGGACATCTTTTAGCGTTCCTCCAAAAATCTAGCGGAGTTGGCCGCCATAAGTCCCCTACAGTAGCCGTCTAAACAGTTCATAAATACTCACCTTACGAGACTATGTGCAATCCTCTGCGTCCTCAAGGTTTTCCATTTAGTGGGTCCAGTTGAAATCCCAGAATATTGATCTCGTAGACTTCATCGGTGAAGTCTCTTACCGCTCATTTTCCTCCAAAAATTCCAATTGTCAACGTTAGACGGTGTTGGGAGCAAAAGTATTCAGTTTGCAGAAGAATATTTCGTAAACATAGGCGACTTTAGCCTCGTAGATGACAAAGCCGAGACTGGTTCAAACGATTTTAGGATCACAAGGCGACATTTAACTCCAAAATCCTGCGAACTTCGGGATACTCGGTCTAAATAGTGTTAATGGCTGTTCTTGTGATTCCAGTGCTTCCAGTAAGTTCTTTCTTCGTGTTGAAACGCACACCAAAACCCGTACAACGATCAGTAATGCATTTTTTAAGCGCATTTGTTTAATTTATTACCGGTTCTTTTTGGAGATGGTGGGGAGGGAGTCTCAGAAAAAGGGAGGCGATGAAAACAAACTAAATAGTAGTCCAAACGAAAACTAACGCAAGAGAAATAAGGGACGGTGCTAAATTATGATGGGTGAGCGACTAAGAATGTGGAAACACTATGTACATATCAATTCGTTTCCCACGGCGAGTGGTGAAACCTCTTCGCTTTATACGCTGCCTTTCTATCTGACTGCTGCCCGAACGTCACGTTACGAGACATGCCCTTTTTGCTAACTTTGAAAGGAATCCAGTGTAGCACGATACGGTAGATTACGGATTACGTTTACAATTAAGCGGCCACAGCAAATCATTTTATTATCATTTCTCACCTATCAAAAGCACACCCAATGGGTGTTGCTCCCGGGGGCGTTTTTTGATAGGATAGGGGCGAACAACGGGCGTTTCATTCTCTCTTGTTCTTAAAGGTCAATAGTAGTGTGTATTATGAGTGTGCTCTGCCGATTACTTATGGACAAATCATAATGATAATTAAAAAAAAAAACAATGCAATACAATACAATACATTATCATCATCATCATCATCATTCGTACATTACAATATTCTATTTAATACTATGGGTTCAATCATATGCTCATGTGGTTGTTCTTCGATTCTCTTTTTTGCGGAACCTTTTTTTCCCCCTACGATAATCACCAATTTCAGTTAAAATCAGATGCGGATACTTAGAAAGGAAAAACGCTTAAAACGCTACTACGCTACTACTAAGAAAGAAGAGCGATTTCAACTGATATTTCGTTCGCTTTCTAACGCGTAGATAAATCTCTCGCTTTCTCGGCAGACCCTGTGATAGCTGTGGATAGGCGGCAAGTACGGATTTCACATCACGGACACTATATGCGTTAGTTTATGAAAAAAAAAACAATCTCCGCAAACAACTAGCTTCTGAGGGACTACTACCATTACTGTTGCTGCCTTTTCCATTTTGTGTTTGCTGTCCATATCTAACATTATCCTTTTCCTTTTTGCTTTTTTTTTTGTTAACAAACTAATCGTTTCATTTCGCTCACCTTCTCCTTAAACAAGCATATTTAATAACTTAACAAAAGAAAAAGAGGGAAAGAAAAAAAACCTTAACGAAAAAGATCAGTTTTTCCCCATTACAATCGAAACACTAGTGAAAATGCTCTCTTTCTCTCTCTCTCGTATCTCTCGTGCACACACTATCCTTTCGCTTGCGATTCGCTTTCAATGGACGGTCGGCAGTCAGCAAAACGGGACTGAAAGCGGTGACGAGAGACTGCCTGCTTGCTTCATAAATATAGTTAGTTAGTGTGCCCCTCTTGCTTAGGTCGAAACGGAGCGCGAACGGAGTCTCTTTCAGCACACAAACACGCGCGGCAAACGGGAACATTAGATTAGATTACTTAAAACGAACACAAAACCTACTACTTTAACGGCTAGTACTTGGTACAATGAGGAAGAACGAAATAAACTCTAGGGGGAAACAGAGAGAGAGAGAGAGAAACAAGCAGCTACTAATTTTAACCAAACGCTACCGGAACAACGGAAAAACAACGGAGACCAAATGGTAGAAACGATGCACAACAATACCTTAATCTGTGATTTGACTGTGTATGTTTAGTCCACAAGGAAGAAAAGGGAGATTTTAAAGGCTTTATCAGGGTTAAAAAGACACATCCCGATCAACGCAACACAACTGTCCACATGAATAAAACAATTGTATTTTTGGGAACCGTGTGACCGTGTGCACGATAAAGAAAGACTCGGACAAATCTGTCAAAAGTGGCCAATGTTGTGGGAATTATGGTTCTCTGTGTGCAACTCGTGGACTGTATTTGTACATCTCAAATTTGGAATTATTTTTTACCTAATATATCCTTTCTATTGCACAATACAAACACCAATTTTTTATACGATTTTGGTCTATAGTCGTGCCTGCAATCACACAAACACACCTGTTTATGAGCCAGTTTGTATGCGTCTTCGGTAAATGAAATGGAAAATGAACAGAAGAATCAGATTTTAGATAATCCCATCAAATAGCCAATCACGTTCATCGAAGAATGGCTGTAATAAGACAAGATACAGTGAGGAACGCGACAACTCAAAAGGCCTGAAATCAACCATCGTATCCATTACATACACACAAACACACGCACACCCATCTATCCTAGTATCCGTTCTCCGTTATTATCCGTCCTCTAGGATCCGAAAACGGGGGAAGCTTTTGGTTTTTTGTTTTTGGGGGGGGGGGGGCACGTACTAGACGATTACGGTCCTCCATCTCCATCCCGACAGGGGTTGGTTGATCGATTGGGACTACTCACAATATGCTGCTTCTTGCTTTTGCTGTCTGCTCTGCGCGCGGCTCCTAGGTTCCAAAGTTTTCCGTTTTTTTTTTACGTTTCTTTCACAGCTCACTTTTTTGTCGGTGTACCGCGCTGGGTAAGGCTTTCGAACCGTCGGAAGGTGTAGTTGATGAACACCCAGTCCTTGAGCACTTCGCCTTCCGGTTGCGGATGGGCAGCTAAAGAGGAAACGGGAATCGATTAGAAGGAGCGCATTCCGATGTGTTGTGTTGCTGCCATGGAGCACTTACGTATCTCTAGTGCTACGTCCGGAAAATCGTCAAAGTTCGATGTATCGTCGATCGAGCGCACTTCGACCGGGATGGCCGCCGGTCGCTCTCGTATGTGCTCCCAGTCGACACCGCGGAAGAATTGCACTAGCTTCAGATCCTCAATTCCTCGCTGCGAGCCGAGTCTGTGCCGGTTTTGGAAAAAATGGATAACGGATACGATAAAGTAATGAGGTTCTCTCTGCAACAAAGTACAGGTGGTTTTCCGGGGATTATTACACAAGAAAAACAACATTTCAGCCAACGGGTGCACATGATAAAGCAACAGTATGAGTTGACTGAACAATTCTATCAGGTCTATAAATAAGTTTTGACGCTTTATCGGAAAGAACGTGCCAGACATCACTTGATGAAGACCCGACCCAACACACAAACTCAGCTGGCAAATACGTTTGGGGCTCACTCAGACAGCCATTTGTCAGCGTTTAAAAGCATTAGGCATTATTCGGAAGACATTGGGCATTGGGTGCCACATGAGGTAATGCCCCGTGACATAGAGTGCCGTCTGGTCTCCTGTTAGCAACTGCTCCAACTAGAGATGAGAAAACTCACTCTTTTCAGTGATTTAAATCAGAGTAAAAGAATAACTATAACGATTTAAATCCTTAACTCACTCTTTAAAGATTCATTAAAAAATAATTTTCTAAACAAAATTTAATATCCTGTTTATAATCACTCTCTGTGCCGACTTCTAACTCACTCTTTTCGGTTTATACTCACTCACTCACTCTTTTCATATTATAATTACTCTTTTCGGTTTTAACTAACTCTTTTCAGACTATAATTACTCTTTTCGGCTTTAACTCACTCTTTTCGTATTAGAAAAGAGTAATTATAATATGAAAAGAGTGAGTTGAACCCGAAAAGAGTGAGTGAGTGAGTGAGTATAAACCGAAAAGAGTGAGTTAGAAGTCGGCACAGAGAGTGAGTGAGTAAGTATAAAGAGTGAGTTAGTATAAAGAGTGAAATAAACTCTTTTTGCTGATTTGAAACCATACTGTCACTTGCGGTTTTTAACTCACTCACTCACTCTTACTCAGTGTACACATCTCTAGCTCCAACGGCATAACCGGAAGGGTTTGTTCTGCACCAGATTGTTACTTGTGACGAAAATTTATTACAACAACTCAAAACGTAAAGCAACGTAAGCTTCCCCGGGACATGCTTCCACCTCGACACACAAGCGGAACATTCATGGCGCCAAGGTAAAGCTGTGCATTTGGTGGGACCAGCTGGGTGTGGTGTACCACGAAGCGCTGGAACCAAATGAAACCATCACGGATGAGTCGCGCATTGAAGGAAAAAAGACCCCAGTACGCGATCAGGTATGATAAAATCATTCTGCTGCACTATAACGCTCGGCCACATGGGGTGGCACCCACCTGCCATATAGCCCAGATATTGAGCCCTCCAACTACTCTATCTATTCCGGTCGATGGAGCATGGTTTGACCGCGCAGCACTACAGAACCGAATTTCTTTTTTTGATGAAGGAATGCACAGTCTGCCCAAAAGATGGGCAAAGGATGTACAAAGTGACGGAAATTACTTTTCTGAATAAAATCGAATCCCATTCGGGTCAATGAGGCTTGGAACTTGGTACAAAAACCGTCAAAACGTATTTATAGACCTGCTATTGAAATGTAAAGATTCTCTAGACTAACAAAAAAGCGTCCACAGCTCTTAAACATTGAACGCACGACTAGTATTACTAATACTATTGTTCTAGTACAATTTATCAGCTGTTGACCCGAGCCCTAACTGACCCGAAAAACGCATCCTCATGTGCTACCGTTTGCTTAAAATGTTACTCTTCCGTCGCTATCTGCAAAAACGCAGTATTCTGCGTATTCCCACTATTCCCACGTACCGTCGTTCAGCTTCGCAGCAAAATTTCACTATCGTATCACGGGCCTCCTCCGAGATCGGTGTTTCGGGCGGAAAGATGAGTGTTTCCCGCCAGTTCATCACCTTCCGGTACGTGTCCTGCGGGTTGTCCGAACAGAACGGCGGATACCCCATCAGCATCTCGTACATAATCACACCGAGCGACCACCAATCACAGGCCGGCCCGTACCCCGTCTGCAAAAACACTTCCGGCGCAATGTAATCGGGCGTGCCGACTGTACTGTACGCCAGTGCTCGCCGATTCCGCTTCCAGCTTTCGGCCCGTCGCTTCGAATCCATCGGGCTTGCGCAGGTGCCGATAAAATCGGACGGTTTTGCTTGCGACAGGTCACGGTAGAAATCGGTACGGTGCGATTTCTTTAGCCCCGTGCACAGCCCAAAATCAGACAGCTTGAGGTGACCACGCGCATCGAGCAGCAGATTGTCCGGCTTAATGTCACGATGGATGAAACCGAGCCGATGAATCGAATCGATCGCTAGGGCCGTCTCGACGATATAGAACTGCGTACATTCCTCCGACAGGGTGTCCTTTTTCATGAGCAGCGTCATCATATCGCCACCCGGGAGGAACTCCATAATCAGATACAAATTTACCGAATCCTGAAAATGAAATGAAGCGGGCTTTTAGTACGGACAGGAACACCCCCATCGAACAGATCAGTGCGTCGTTGCGACGTTCCCAACCTGAAAACTGTAGTACATCTTCACCACCCACTGATGGTCCGCCTCGACCAGAACGTCTCGTTCCGCCCGTACGTGTGCCACCTGTTCCTTCTCCAGCATGTCCGCCTTCCGCAGCACCTTCATCGCGTACACATG